>JABGLZ010000123.1:71018-146263 GCA_014705045.1 Colletotrichum theobromicola
GGTTGGTTGTTCCGTGGGCAGCCGCAGACGGGAAGGGTGCAACAGGCACTGGCGTACCCAGCACGCCAGATTGCTGGGAAGCGAACGAGCCACTGAGCTGCGAGCTTGTTTGCACGAGGGCCACCGAGACGGATGGCTTTTTGATATCGCATCACCGCCAATTTGTCCATCAACCACGGCGGGATGAACAGAGCAGCTGCCCTAGGCAGTCCTGGCGTTTGCGACGTCGAAACATCCGGGATTCCTTTCTCGCACAGGAGAAATATCGGCATGAATAGGGATGGTTTCAATAGGGCCACATCCTATCCGTACCCGAAGTCTGCATGCTCGCTCTCGCGTCAGTGGAGCGAGCGGCTTGAGCGGATGGACGATAATGCAAACCAACGAACGGGATGAGAGAGCAGACGAAGAGGAAACGGCGGCGAACAGGGCGGCGTCGCGTAATGGAATGAGCAAAGACCAAAAAACAAAAAGCTCTTGGCACCAATACGGGCGCATCCTGTGCACAACGTCTGGCACCCCGCGCACCTAGGCCCGAGATGGAGCGAGTTGCGGCCGGAGGACCTTCGGTTGAAGGTGGAATCCCATGTATTTCGGACGCTTCCCCCGGTTTTCACTTCTCCGAGTGGACAGGGGCTCCGGCAGGGCCAAGCATCTCTCAGGGCTGCGGCGCACCTGCTATTTGCAGGGCAGGCAATGAAATTACCACTTGCGGACTTTCGGACAGACGGTGAGGGGCCCCGTGTTCCATCACATTGGCGTGAGGTTGGAGTTGTGAAGCCAAGCCAAGCCCAGCCAGCCTGGAGCCGGACAGGAGGAGGAGCGGTTGGAGGCAGCGAGGTCCGCAATTAGGAGGCCGCCAGCTGCAGCTATCCCATGCTTTCTTGCTCTTGTCCTGCAGACGGGTGCAGATACCCCAACCCAACCTCACACTTAGGGTCATCAGCGGCGGCGGCACCAGCAGCAGGAGGGTGTGCCGCAGGAAGCTCTGACCTCTTGGGGCCGTCTGACAGCTCGCAACTAGGCACAGCAGCTGTAGCTAGGAGGCGCACAAGAGAGCTCCCCGGCGCCAATCTGCTGATGCTCATCGGCAGGTGATCTGAGCCAGACGACACATGGAGATGGGAGATGGGTCGAAATTGAGAGTTGCGGAACGGGCGAATAGGGAGCCTGGTCAGTTGCAGGTTGCGCCAGATTCAAGAGGCACATTGGCACACTGGCACACTGGCACACACACAGACACAATGCAGCGGGCGCCGCCGCATCGGAAAAAGCGTGTCGTGTCGACGAGTCGAGTTGATTTGCGTCAATGAAAGAGGGGTTGAAAGACATGGATGGGAAATGCCTCATAGCGGAAAGCAACTGCAAGAGTGGAGTGGCATAGGCGTGTTTCTGATCTGGTGGCAGGATCATGTCTGTTGAGTCTGATGGACGTCGGCACGCACGCTCTGCGAGTTGCAGTCCACAAGTGAGGCCAGGATATGTGAGGGGGAATGTACCGCCCTAGCGAAAACAAGCTGGTCTGTCGGCAGCAAACTGATGTGGCCGTACCGGCAATCTGGGACGGATGCTCGCATGTTCGTCTTGTGTTCCCATTGTCTCTGTCGGCCGCATGTCCGGCTAATACAGAGAGCGCGCGGGCGGGGCATCGCTGCATGCAATGACGGATGGGATGGATGAACGACAGCCTGGTGGTGTAATCAACGAGTACTGCCTCGCCAAAGTACATTGCTTCGCTGGACAACGAACATAGTTCATCCATGGCCGAGGGACGTTGAGCTCGCAGAGAGTCTAATTAGCGTCTGGACAGAGGCTTCTTTTTCCGCGGCTGTTGTAATTAGTCGAGTCATTATATCACTGCGGTGCAGGCTCCCGTGTTAGTCTGCATATTGGCAGGGCCGGAATTGCTGACTGGAGGGGACGGCTCAGATGTCTCAAGTCCCCCGATGCAAGTCGTCGGGAGCATTCGAGACACAGAGGCAGACGACGGATGGGTGACGGCGCGTTGGATTTGGTTGGCGAGGCGCGGGCGGTGATGTGATGCCGTTGCGGAGGCCGGCGAGACGGAGGCAGTCACTGTGTTGGATAACTCGACAGCGGCGGCAAGCACGGCGTGGTGATGGGCAGAACGGAAGACGATGAGCTCATTGCTGAGATGATGGCAGAGAAAGCAGGGAGCGGATGCCAAGAAACGTTGCACACAGTACATGGGGGCTCCATGATTGCGTTGTCGGGCAGTTGAGACAATCCCGAATTTCTCCTAGTGTCCAGAGAGTCACACGACCTGGGATGAGGAGGTGATTACTGAAGCTGAGTGATGGATGGGGAGGATCTGAAATGCGGTGCAGGGGCAAGGGCATAAGGAAAAGACGAGGTGCGTGGGATTGGACGATGAAGAAGAGCGTCTGTGCTGCGTGCAGCAGAGCTACGGTGCAGCGCAGGGAGACGAGGAGGGGGACAAGAGGGGACCTGACCTGAAGAGAACTTGAGAAGCCCTCGCTCGGTTCCATATTTTGCAACGACACACAACACTTGTGAATGCAGTCAACCCAAGGTAAGTCGATGATTCGGAGGTTGCGCTGAGTGCGAGGCGGAGGGCGGGAGCTGCTGCAACGGAGGAACTCATTGATCAAGATCCATTCAACCAGTGAAATATGGAAAGAAGGACCCAAACGAAAAAGAAAAAGAGGAGACTGACTCTGGTGACGGCGGGGGGCCGATGAAGAATGGAGACAAGGAAGTCTCAAGGCTTGTTGACCTGTGATTCGGTACCGCAAGCCGGCTTGGTATCTTGGACAGCAAGTGCGACCGCAACAGCGACAGCGACAGCGATGGCGACGGCGAGGGCAGCTGCAAGTGCAAGTGCAAGTATTCGACGGGCAGTTGCAAACGTCATCGCCTTGCGCAAACACTGTGCGGGGGAGGCTGCGGCTAATACAAGTTGACAGTACGGCGCTTGCCGCGATACTGGGCGCCTGCAGGAAAGAAGACATCCCCCCAACCTCCAACCTCCAGATGCAGTTGCCAGTTCAGTTGGGGGTCTTTTTTTTTTGGAGGCAGGTACGAGTGGGTAGGTACCTGCCCTACAAAGTTGCGACCCAGTTCTTTCCGTCCCAGACCCAGACCCCGCCAGACTCGGTAGGACTTTACCTTCCTTGACATGCAATTCTCTCCGGTTTTCGTTTGCTGGCCCGAGGTCATTCGCCTCACTGCCCTTCTTTTTTCTCGCGCTTTTTTTCGTTGTCCAAATTTTCAACCTCGCACAGGACCCCGATGGCCCGAAATGAGCCCGGTATTCTGAGAGGGGCACGAGGGGGATAAAAAATCACCAGAGGCTGGCGGAGACTGCCAGAGACCGCCCACAAATCCCATCCCTCGGTGGCCAGTGGTTGGCAGCACCACGAAACACACACGGAACACGCGAGAGAGAGAGAGAGAGAGCTGAAAGGTGTTGTCTCTCTCACCTGCACTCTGTCAGAAGCTGCCTGTCCAGCTGCCACAAGCCAAAAGGCAAACGGCCGCACGGTCGCTGTTGGCTGCTGTCTGCTGTCTGCTGTGCCACGCTATGAGGTCGTCCAAGACTTTACCAAGCCCTGAAAAGACACACAGTCCGCAGGCAGGTCCTTGTGCACCTTGCGCGGCCTGCAGACCCTGTTCTTGGCTTTTTCTCAAACCAAAAGACTTTCTGCTGAAGGGCGACGACGGTGGACTGTGAGCTGTGGCCCTGTGGGTGCCACGGCACGCCGCACCAGTAACCACGCACCAGCGACCGGCGGCATACCGGCCTGCCCCTCCATCGTTGGTCGTTGGCCCGGCTCGCATCTGAAATCTCGCGCCTGGATGCAGCCAGCCAGCCCACTGCCGTTCGCGAAGCCGCTTTTCTCTTTGCAGATTCAGGCTTGGCTGTCCGATTCGATGCCGCAGCCCACTTCTTTCGAACCGCCCTCAACCCAGCCCTGCCTGCTTTACCACACGCACGCTACCTTCCTTCACTACAATGGGAAAATGATGGGCTGCATGTCACAGTACGTGCTGGCTGACTGGCCTGCCGTTCCCGGGGCTCCCCCGAAACAGGCTCAAGGTGAGTAGGGCAGGAGGAATGATGGATGCAATTCTACGTAATGACACGACTACCATCGCCACATGCCGACGACATCCGCTGCTGCCACAGCCTTCCATTCTGGCAGGTTTTGGTTTTGGTTTTGGTTTTGGCTTACCTTGCTCAGCGCCCAGCAAAGGCTGAGGTGCTTATGTCATGGAGGCAGAGACGTGGACTCGCACACTCGCTATCCGTAATTACCTACCTCCACCAGGACGGATTCAGATTTTGAGAAAGCCTGTCGCAGGCCGCGGGCTCACCTCAGCAATGGGCCGCGGGCATCACCGTGGAACATGTCTACGTAAGTTGCCCTGCGTTTTGAGTACTCAAGACGCCGAGTAAACACCCTGAGACCGAGCCACCGACTCCATCGTGTGTGTCAGAGTGACCGGCCGGAGGTATTGATTACATGGCGAGTACGGAAGACTGACAATCTCGAGAGTAATATTTCATCAAACCTAGGCTAAGACGGATACCTCTGTTAGGTAAGAGGTCGTGCAGGCCGGCGTGTACCTGGCCTGCCCCAGACCGAAATGCGCAACTCGTCTCCATCCAATGCCTATCCGGCTGCCGACTCGCCAGTCGGCGGACTTTGTTGTCATTGATGTGAGGGACCAGCGACTCCATCACCCCGTCTCTGTGCCTCGACTAGTCAGATTGCGCTGGTGCGCTGCGTGTCTTGCAGCTCGTTTTCCTTTTGCCGCCTTTTTTTTTTTTTGGTCCGCCATCAACGGGTGGTCCGAATGCATGTATCATGTATCGTTAACCTATTCCAAAATCTGTCCAATATCCAGCGGCCTCGCTCAAGCGGCCCTTCATTCTTGTTACCCTAACCTAATCTAACCTAACCTTATTGTTTTTGTCACTCCCACGCTGGTCCACTCGTCTCAGGCATGCAGCAGCAGTAGCTACGTTATTGTTGCTGCATCTGTTGCATGCTTCCCGCCCTGTATCCCGCCCAGCCAGCGGCTGGGGGTGGCTGTGGTTCTGGGACTGAGGAAACGGGACCGTGGATGTTGGGTTGCAACTTGCGATTGATGGTGGACAGAGGGGAGGGAAAACACACATTGAGGTTTGTCCATGTATTCGTACATGTCGAATACCTTTGGCAAGTTAAATTACACTGCCTCTATTCGGTTGACTCTGGCTAGTTTCCACCTTTGTCCGCCGCGGTACCTAATCACAGCTTTTTTTTCTCCTTTCAGATAGTCCCATCAGTCTTGGCTTTTCTGCCCTTTCCCGCACCCCTGATCACTGCCTCCAATCCTTCAATCAGACTCCCTCATTCGTACGGAGGCTCCCCGACGAAGCGGGAAACGAATACGCCACCCTCGATAAAGAGGCAAGTAGCGGCGGTCACAATACCCGCGTCAGGACGGACACTTTGGCAGTAGGCTCTTCTATTGTAATTGTAGCATCCTTCCCTCAGCCACGACCCTGGTGGAAAATACCACCATTGCCGGGCTGGCTTTTACACGCAGGTGCGGCATCTCGCAACGACCGCTTACAAGCGCATCTGCTGGATGCCATCTCCCCACACCGAGGGCCGGCAAGGACTGCGGCACCAATCAGCCGCCTGGTCTTTTCGTCAGTGACCACTCTGTATCCTTCCCAACCTCTGAGAACTCCCACAACCACGTCGTCATCCGCATCACACAACCTCTGGGGGCACTTTACCTACACTGGTCCCGTTTTCTTGCCTCGGGACATCGCACCCTGCAGATTCCGCGCCTCTTTGCCCTCAGCATTCACTGGCCTGCTACCAACGCCTTCGCCGACCTTCCAGGAACTACAAACCACTAACTTGGTATCTGACGAACAAACGGAACGAACCAAGGACCGACCAACGGCAACAAAAGTCACACCGACCGACCAGCCTCTACTTCCACAGGCCCGTCTGCAGACTTCATCCAACAAACCTGCCACCTCGTGGGGTTGCTGACATATTCAATCTCTGGCGGTGACCAAGCCTTTTCAGCCCTCCTCCCTGGAACACCTTATTGTTCCTGCCCCAGGTCTATCCCCTGGAAAAGGTCACCTTTACGACATCAAGAGACCCGAACTACACCTCCCACTTCGCTTACACCGCCCGCTGGCGCCCTTTTTATTCTTCTCTCTCTCTCCCAGCAAAAGAGCAAAAGCTCCAGAAGCGGGCACCACGACGACCAAAACCACGACCAAAAGGGTCGCCAACGAGGGACACCAGCCACAACAGGAGCTACCGCCCATCAGCTGCGAGCAATAGTGCGCGCACCGCCAGGGCACCTCAGGTACCTGTGTCAGTACAGGTACCTCTCTCGACCTCTACCGGGCCGGTGGAGGCAGCAGACCACACTCCAGTCACTTAGGTTCAACCTGTGCAGACGGGATACACTGCATTTCTCAACTGTACCGAGCTGCAGGGCAATCCAATCTTCCTTTCGTCGCCCCACCACGCCCACTCGTCGGCCCTACCTACTTTACCTCGAAAGACGCTACACATCCTGCGCTACTTACACCAAAGGCCACCCGCCGCCGTCGCAACCTGCCCGCCTGCTGATTTAATTTTTTTCTCGATTTTTTTTCCCCCTCGTCGCTGTCGCCAGTCATCGCCGCTCCCACCCTTGGGGCCTGCCCGCACCGCTGCACGCTGCACGCTGCCCACTACCACCACAACAGGACCACGCCAGACCGCTACTGGACTTCCCGCCGACGATTCTGGGCCAGGCTCGCTCACTCTCCGACCGCTTCTCGACCCTTTTTTCTACCTCTCTGAACTCCCCTCTCCATCTCCGTCTCCCTCTTACACTCGACCTCCCCCTACATAATAGCTTAATCCCTACACCCCCGTCCCAACTCCTTCGTCTTATTACTTCTTCTCCCGACCTTCTTCCCTCAAACTCTGTACCTACACGACGGCTTCCCCAATTCCCTCTGCCGGGACCAAATTAGAAAAAAAGGGGGTTGAAACAGGTCTGCTATTTTGTCCGCCCTGCGAGTCACGTCTCTTTGGGCCCGAGCCCTCCCACTGCGCCGAGGCGTTCTTGACGCCACAGTGTGCCCTTGTCAGACCTGAGCCTCGAGTCTCGACGGCCCTCCCGACTCGAGTCGCAACTCAGAAAGACTGTTGTCCCCTCCACCCCCCGCCAGCAGCCAGTCTTTATCCGCCCGCATAACCCGCCAACGCTGCCTCTGCAACACCGCGCAGACCTGCGACCCGCGGTCTCTGCTCCTGCTGCACCTACCCGCGGCCGACACCAACTGTCCGTCACCGATAGCCGGAACCAAAAAAGAGACAAGAGAGAAAAACAAAACACAGAGAGGCGAAAACGACAAGTCGGTCGCATTTCGCCTATATACCGGCTTCGCCCTCCCTTTGCGACCACCCCGAATCTCGCTCGTCAAACTTCAACCGCACCCCTGCTGCTGTTGCGCGTGCCGCTCATGCCCTCAGCTTCTTCAGCAATGGCGAGCCCAACAACCGCTTCGGCGGCCAGCTCCAAACCTTCGTCTGTTAAGTCGGACGGCAAAAAATCGCCGCGTTTGACCCCGCAGAATGGCCAAACCATTACCAACGGCAATTCGTCCCACGAGGCCCTGCCGAAACCTGCCGAAAAATCCTCCATGAAAGACAAACTTACGCGCATGTTCTCTACGAAAGACGTCACCAGAAACGCTATTGAGGTCCCCCATCGCCCGCGCGGTTCCAGCTTTAATGAGAGCACAAAACCCCAACCTCCCAGCAGAAAAGCATCAACGACCACTGCAGAAAGAGTTCCCGAAAAGCCCGCTTCCAAACCCGTCAAAACGCCCGCCAAAGACCTCCACCGATTCATGGTTAACCCAGAAGCGCAAGGTGGCCACGAGCACCACCTTAAGTCAAGTCGAAGGCAAGAGAAGCTCTCCGACATGTGGCGCACCCTCATCGGCAAGAAGCAGGACCAACCTGCCGAGAATGACCTCTCTCTCGTTTCCAACTGGGTAGATACCCTCAAGGCAGAGAAGGAAGACATGGCTGGTGATAAGAAGAACGGTCCGAATGCGACGACGACGCTGGTGGAGAAGTACGGAAAATGCCAGGAGGTTGTAGGCCGCGGCGCCTTTGGAATCGTTAGGATATCCCACAAGAAGATTGAAAACGGCACAGAAAAGTTGTTCGCCGTCAAGGAGTTCCGTCGCCGACCCGAGGAGACAGAGAAGAAGTACAGCAAGAGGCTGACTGCTGAATTCTGCATTTCCTCGTCGCTCCGACACCCCAACGTCATCCACACCCTCGACCTGCTCAAGGACGCCAAGGGAGACTACTGCGAGGTAATGGAGTTCTGTGCGGGCGGTGACCTGTACACCCTTGTCCTTTCCGCCGGGAAGCTGGAAGTGCAGGAGGCGGATTGCTACTTCAAGCAGATGATGCGTGGCGTCGAATACCTGCACGAGATGGGTGTCGCCCACCGCGACCTGAAGCCCGAGAACCTGCTGCTCACCACCCGTGGCGGCCTCAAAATCACGGATTTTGGCAACGGAGAATGCTTCCGCATGGCCTGGGAGACAGATCCTCACATGGTCTCTGGCCTCTGTGGTTCTGCCCCCTACATCGCCCCCGAAGAGTACACCGACAAGGAATTCGACGCCCGTGCCGTTGATGTCTGGGCCTGCGGTGTCATTTACATGGCGATGCGCACCGGCCGTCACCTCTGGCGCGTCGCTCGTAAGGACGAGGATGAGTTCTATGCTAGATACTTGGAAGGTCGTCGTGATGAGGAGGGGTACGGTCCGATTGAGTCACTGCATAGGGTGAGTTTCTACCTCCTTTTTCGGTATTTTGATTCTGTCACTCGTCTAACACTCTTCAAGGCGCGCTGCAGGAATGTAATCTACTCCATCCTGGATCCTAACCCGACTCGCCGCATCACGGCCTCTCAGGTCCTCAAATCCGAATGGGGCCGTGAGATTAAGCTGTGCAAGGCTGGCGAGGAAGGACTGTGAACAATACTGTTCGATTAAGCACTTGAATGCTTGGAGCCTTTCAACAACGCGGCAGAAAACTCGAAACGACCGGAAAACCACATCGGTCCCACAATAGACGATGCATCCGCACGAACAGGATGCACAACCGGCGGTCCTCTGAATTATCTACCAGCCTGCTTCGATTCACCCATTACCATTACACTTGTTTTCCTGACGATTTACGACACCCCATGCGACCTCGTTATCGCGAGCATCGGCGTTTGGCGTTTTCCTCATCCTGCTTACAACACAAAACCTTCTGTTCAAACGTACATATGACACCCACACCCCGTCATCGGAACGGGCAATCGCAGAGCTATGCTACAGAGCCGGGTCTACACTCTTCTTGGGTCGACTGGGCCTAGCAGTCCCCAACCCCCAAACGGAATGAAGCTATAATGAGCGACGGGATTTGAGACGCACTGAAGGTGGGAACTGGCGGGCTTCGTGGATGGAGCAAGCCGGAGGACTAGGGAGGGATGGATGGGATGGGAGCTAACTTGGCAAGGACGGACGCAGCGGCTACTGCATCCTCCTGGGGCACTTTGGGGAGACTGCATGCTTCTCTGAGCTGTCGCCGGGCTCGCGCGCGGCAGGCGACTCTGGATATGATCTTGCGGTCTCCCCTTGACCTAATCCACTCGCTTTACGTTCTGTAGTGAGTGGTTGTATTCTGAGCCAAAAGACCCAAAGAACAAAAATTTAATGAACAAGCAAAGAGGGGCGCGGGCATGTGGGTGATCATTCTGTGACTGCTCTGTGTGTGTGCTCACCCAACTCTTTGCCATCAAATTTGCTACGGTCTTTGCGGTATGGCAGGCAAGTACCTCTTGGTCACAGCAAATGGTCGGGGCGCGGTAATAGGCAAGCAGCCAGAGGCAAGTCAAGTATCGTCATCTACTCACGTACGGGCTCCTAGGAGAGCCGAGCGTTGGAGGTGGAAAGGTTCTCTGGCGCGCCCACCTCTTCATCCTTGAGGCATGACGCAGCGAAACCTTTTTTCCACTCCCCGCTGTTTGTCCGCCCTGGCATCTATGTGGCAGATGTCGATTTTACGGGCATCTTACAGAAGGCTTACGTCTTCGGAACGCTTCCCAGGGAAACCAAGGTTCGACGTTCTGGCAGCAGTCCACCCTCCCGGATCCCCGGACGCGTCGCCCAAGTTTTTTTTGTCTCTCGGAAGTCAGAAATGGAGATGCGGGACCCGCGCGACCTCCGTCCGTTGTTGTTCTAGACGGCACGCACCGAAGCTTCCGGTTTGGTAGAGTCACCGCCCCGGCTTGGCAAACGGGCTCAGTGACCCCCTCATATCCATTCAACTGGGGCGGCGCCGTCTTGGCTGTCCATGCCCATGTTTTTGAACTCTCGGGCCAGTGGTCCTGGGAGGAGAATGTTCAGTCTTCACACACGAAGAAAGGCGCAGCTTCGCCACGGGAGAACAGTGCCCTGCTTGGCACGTCTGGCGCAGCGAAGAAACACCAAGTTGTGTATGTGGGATTTGCTACGTACGCTTGGCATCGCCTGACTGAGGGTTTTTTCCCCAACGTCCTAGACACACGCACAGCGCGACGCCGAGACGGCTGTCCACGAGGACTTTGATGTGCGTGTGCCCCCTTCTTTGAAGGGTGGCGGCGGTCTGGAATCGAGTAGGTGAGTTATCTCTGTTTTCTCCATGATGGGTGGTAGTGGCCATGAGGCGCGAATTTGGTGTCGGCCAGCACAGCACACCACCAAGACGCGCAGAATTTACACCGCCTCTCGTCGTCTCGTCGCCAGCTCACCGAGCCCAACGCACACAAGAGATCCTTCCACGGCGGTGGGGGATGGGAGGGACTGACTACACAAGATCCGGCAGCTTGGTAGACGGCGCGGCAACGCGGCACGCGGCACTAAAACCTTTTAGCACACCCACCACCTGTTCTACCAGCCTTGGATCGATCTCGGCCAGCGTCATCGATGGTGGCCAGCCTATGGCCAGCCTAGATGCACGGCTTGTCTTTGATTCCTTGCATTGCAGGAAGAAAGGAGAAAACGCTACCGGTCGACTGCCCAACGTGGCGCAGCCTCCCCCTCCTCCCCGCTCTCCCATACTAAGGTAAGGTAAGGAAGGTATCGAAAAGCTTGCCCTTCCTTCCTTTGCTGTCGTGGCTCTGTCTACTTTAGTGCTGCGAAAGCCTAAATGGTTTACCCCAAACACGACAGTGAAAGAAAGTCTAAAAAGATGCGCCAAAACATGGTCGAGTGACCAGACCAGACCAGACCAAACCGCCCAGCCTACCGTAGCCAAGCGTGCTTTCTGATGCCCCCGCACACAGCCACACAGAAAAGCCGACAAGGACAAAGGAGGGGAGAACAAACAAACGGCCGTCCCGCAGCCGGATCCGGGGGTCCAGGGCTTCGGGGCACGCTCGGGGACCTTAGGCCTCCGCCTGCCTGCTTGCCAAGCTACATGTTCTAGTACAGCCCTAGAACAAAGAGAGGGGGGAGATGACCTCCCTCCCCGCGGGGTCCGAGACATCCATACTTAAACCATCGGGCCGGGGGCCGGGGGTCCCCGCCTCCCCCCGGCCGCCGGTGTCTGCGGCGCCGCATGGCTGCAGGGGTAAGGCATCATAGGCTTGCTTTTTCTTCGCTGCACCCGGTGCGGACCGAACGGGGGGAAAGCAATATTTGTGCGGCGGGGGACCCGCGTGCATAGTAGCGAGTCGGCCCTGGTTCCCCCGGTCTTTTCGGCCCCGCTTGCTCACACGGCGACCCGGTGCGTGGGTCCGCGCCGGTGGGTGGTTAACTGTTGCTGCCTCATTCGCCTCCCTACTCTGAAGCCTCATCAGGCCTCGTATTGTCCATTGCCCTCGTGTAGTTTTGACCCGTTTGTCATCGTAGTCGAAAGTCAAGTATGCCGCCGCCCTGGATGTGCTAGTTTTTCGTGATCGTCGACATCGAATCGGGGCATGCGCCCTTCCACCTGACGGGACCAAGGCAACTGCGCAATATCCTTGGCTAGGATGCTAGTAGCGGTGTCGTTCGTTCTCATGTTAACAGCCGATCAAGTCGGCAGAAGAAATCGTTCTGACCTGCCCCCGCAAGATGGTGGCCCTCCACTTCGCCCGACGAAGCCACCCCCAACGATGATGCTATGTTTTACGTCCGCCCCTCCCAAGACACAGTCCCTCTGTTCAAGTACAATCAGTATTGGGTGATGGGCTTGCTAAATGTCGTTACTTTTGCCCGTATACTGCAACGCCAGTTTCGCTCGAGACGGTGGGGAACAGCACGGGAGGGGAAGCATGCACACCAAACTTTACCGTGTGGGCCAAGTCAGTCAATACCGATGGATATCTCGGTATGAGTACGTGGGAGCCTCGCCATTGCCGCTTTTCAAACATGTGTAGATCTCACTTTTGTGCGACACATCAGAAAAAGTCAACTGAACGGTAAGCCCAAAGGCTCTGTGTATATGCGTGCCAATTCTTCACTACCATTGCTCCGATATACATTGCCTAAGCCGGTAGAAACGCCGAGGTTGGCGGGCCGCAAAACGAAACAGACATACCGAAAACAATCGGCCGCCTTCTTCCACTCCCTTCTCTCAGACGACCCCAAGATAATACATACAGAGACGGCTTCTCTTTCTCTGCTCGTGAATCTCGTGCCAGCCCGGTCATTTTCCCGTAATAAAAGAACACCCAGAAGGAAAACATGAACAAAGCAAATAAACGCCTCAAGGCGCGCCTCTTTGAATATCAGTGCGAGAATCGAACCCTCCCCAAGACGTAAACTTCCCCTGTAGAATGGAAGCATCCCTAAGCCGGTGAGCGCCAAACCAACCAACCCCGCCTCGTGCCCGCCAGCCGCGTGTAGCGAAAATCGTCCTTCGCTTCCTCAGGCGAGGGAGTTGGAAGTCGTAATGATCGGTTTCGTTCGTTTTGTTATTGGAGAGACGTGTGCCGCGATTGTCTCTCGAGTAGTTACACAGACATTATATCCCTGACCCAAATCCCCCGCCGGCCGGTATTTTTTTCCTCTGATCCTGGTGTAGGGCGAGCAGCAAATAGCAACAATCAACGTGAAAAAAGACTGCTCCGAACTGATGCAACGTTGTCGAAATCGAGTCGACGAAGGCGCGGGGCCGGATCCCGCTGGTAAATAGAAGCCAAGGAGCGCGCGGCAAGCTGCCACCCACTCCTCGGCTGAAGAGAATCGAACGTTCAAATCAAAGCCTTTAGGAGTGGAACAGGTCCCAAGCCCTCTCGCAAATCCGCAGGAACTCCTCCCGCTTCTGCTTTTGGGTCTCTGGGCTGTCGCGGCCGGCACCGAAGGGGCCTCTCCTCTGGGCAGCGGGGCCATGACCCAGAGGGGGGCTGCCGTCCTCGTACTCGGCGCGAGTGCGGCGACGGCTGGCGCTGCGGCTGGGATCCGCGGCTCTGCTGCCGGGGGCAGGAGACGGAGGAGTGGGGGGCTGATGAGCACCGCCGTAGTGCACAATCTTCGGCAGGAGCTCGGGGCGACCTCCAGCGATGTCATGTTGCGCCTCCTCGGCGGACTTGTACTCTCTCGGACGACCAGAAGTCGGAGGGTGCTGCATCTGCTGGGGCGGGTGGCCGGGCGAGGCCATGGGACGCGCGCTCTGCTGCGGGTACAGAGAGTTGGGGGCGTTCTCGGGGTGGCCAGAAACCTGTCCGAAGACGTCGCTGATCGGAGGCAGACGGTTTTGGGTCTGGTTTGCCGGGACGTGGTGAATGTGGGAGGTGTTGGAGAGGGTGTTTGGCTGGTTCGCAATGTGGCGAGTCAAAGGAGCCGGATGTTGGCGTCCGGTGAAGGAGTGGCCCAAAGGCGCAGACTGAATAACGCGCTCATTGGCGAACTGCTCAGCAGAGGGCGGAAGGATGGAGAGTTGTGCCTTGTTCCTGCGGGACAATCCCGGGGTCTTGGCGGCGAATTGCGACACGGGGTCCTTGCCAGCGGTATCGGGGCCGTCGCCCTTAGCCGACTGCTGCATCCTTTGCTCGATGATCATGCGCTGCTGGTCTCTGACGCTCATACTTCGCTGGAGTTGCTCCTTCATAATCGGGTCCTGAGTAACGAAACCGGGCGAGAGGCAGGCCAAGCCGACCTCTTGGATGCCCAGGTTGTCCCGAGCAGTCATGGGCCTCGCCGTTTGAGGGGTGTTGGAGCCCGGGTGCGCGCCCTTGTTGGAGAGATCCAGCTTGCGAGGCCTGTGTCGAGTGTTCGGCAGATCCGGGGAGTTAGGTTCTTTCTTAACAACGATCTTCGGCGGGCCGCCGCCTCGAGAGCTGTGAACGAGTCCTGTTAGCTGGTTTAATGGAATCGCGTAGAAGGCAGATACTCACGCGCTGGGAGGGGAAGACTTGGGAGCTTGGGCGGCGCCCCTGGGACTGCCGCTACCTGAGCGGTGCGCGGCAGCGTTGGGAGTGCCCTGAGGGGCGAGAGTCCTTTGAGCGGCGGGCGAAGAAGCTCCATGCTGTGCAGAGGGCGCAGGAGCGAGATCTGAAGGGAACGACGGTCTGTCGTGAGGGGCGGGAGAAGGAGCCATTGCAACTGCTGTGCTCATAGTTGCTGCGGGGTGTGATTGAGGATGGTAGGAAATAGGGGAAGAATCCGTTCGATGCGGAATGCTGCTGTAGCACCCGTGTCACCGTTTGCCGTAGAGAGTGCAATAGATGCCTCGCTCCGGTGAATGGATGCCCAAGGAAGCTTTGAAGTCGCTCCTCGTATTTGAGTGATTGCGAGAGACCGCGATCGTGTGCGCAGTGGATTCTTATTGGCAATGTCGTCAAACGTCGGGCAATTAAGATGCGCGATTCTCCCTTGCTCGCCGGTCCAGTTTTAATGGGTCGGGGTTTAGGAATCGTCGCGGTGACGAGTCTGCTGGGATGCGCGGCTGTTTAGGAGGCCGAGGGTTGGTGCCAAGAGCAAGAAGGACTCGATCTGGCGATGTTTGGTTCGGCTGGGCCTTTGAATCGGAATCGGGCGGGAGGGAATAAGAGGAGGGCCTTTGTCCCCTTTTTCTTTTTCTCTCTGCGCGGATTGGTCGCTGCGATTGCACCAAAGCTCAAAGGCCGAGAAAGGCTGCGCTTTGAGGCTTGACGAAAGTGGCCGAGAGCGGGCTGGGATGAATTTTAGGGTGCGAAAGTGGGTGCACTGGCGACGGTGGTGGTGTCGCTGCTGGTCGCCGTAAATTGTCGAAGCGCGGGCGCCTGGTTGGTCTGCTGATATCGTTCGTGGAACAAGCCGAGTAATTTAGAAGTGTGAAGAGAGCAGCAAAGAGGTAGAATGGAAATTGACAAAAAAGCTGCTGCGTAGGTGGTAGAGTCGGGACTGGTATGTACAGTGCCGATGGATGCCAAAATTAGGAGTGCCTGGAGCAGATGGCCGGCATGAATTGACTGATTGACAAACACAGTGCGGTCGAAAAAGGTCGGCTTGTGTCAGGTGGTGTCAAGAGCAAGGGAGCGCGCTTCAGGCTCAATTCCTTCTCGCTTTGGCGTCTTGTCGGAGAGGCGCTTGCTTGCTGGGTCTTTTTTGGGGTGCGTTAGGGACGATCCAACTGAGTCGGTCGGTCGGGGGTATGTAGTATAATCCGTATTAATTAGGTCGCGCGTGAGAGAGACGGTTGACTGTATTCTTTTCTGGATTTTCTTTTCCGTTCGAGTCGTGAGGAACAAATTTCAGTCAAGGAACAAGTTGTTTTGTTTGGAAAAAGCGAGAGACTTCGTCTGCGACGTCGGGGTGAGAAAAGGTCAGGCGCGAGAGGTTTTGAGAGATGCTAGGAAGGGGGGTAGAGAGAAGAGAAGGGTTAAGAAGGTTGAAGAGAAGCGCTGGACGAGACGAGGGTTACAAGAATGAGGAGGATGAGGGGAGGGGGGTGTTTAAAGGTGATGGAAGGGGGGGAGAAGGGGACCGGGGTGGGAGGACAAGGTGTGTGGTGTGTAGTGTGTGAGTGTGTGTGTGTGGTGGAGGGGAAAGGAAGGTGAGGTAGAAGGGACGGACGCGGTGACAATTCAGTGACAAGTGAGTGTAAGGTATCGAGAGGCTGCGACACGATGGACGAGGATGTGTATGAGGGACCAGGGCAGCTGGGATGACCAGGGCCCTAGATTTTAGGACTGGGACTGGGGCTTTGGACTGGGACTGGAACCGGGCCTGGGACGTCGGATGGGCAAGGATAGACAGGAGGAGGAGAAGGAGGACGACAGGAGCATCAGGAGCAGCAGCAGCATGAACATGGGGGAGATGGCGGGAGAGCGGGAGAGGGGTCCTTAGCTGGCCTGACCTGACTAACCTTGCTTGACCTCCCATTACCTTACAGAGTTAACAGGTGGAAATGTGTGCCGTACTGCAGCAGCAGAGAGCGAGAAGCATGTGTGGAAGTAGAGGTGTGCTGTTTTATTTTCTTATGAAAGGGGGACATGGGAGTGACACAATTATGGCCCAGCCGGCACACTTGACCCTTTTTGCGCAGAAAGAAACCCCAGGACAACACAGGGTCTTCCCGGTGTGGATACTGCAGCAGTGCAGCAGCGTAGCCAAGATGCGATTGACTGACTGGTTTGAATTCCATCATGGCTGCTGATATAACGAAGGGGAGGGGTGGCGCATGCAACGTTTGAGGGGTGCAACCGGAAATGCTGTCCTGTCTTGTCTTCTTTGCAGTGCATGCAATAAGCAGCACTCAATCATCGACTATCGTTCATTCTTTCTCAGCGCAAACCAGACATCATATCATTTTACCTACCTTACCTTACCTCAGTACCTCAGGTAGCCATACCTACCACATCTTGCCAGTCCAGGTCGGCCAAGAGCGAGGCCACCGAGAGAGAGACAGAGAGACAGAGCCTCCACCTTGTGAAGCATCACGGCGTATCAGGCGCACCAGAAATAAGTGGCAGGCGTCGGGTCAGAGGCCCCCCAGGTCGGGGTTGGTTGGTTCGCAGCGTGTAGCAGCAGTGGAGGTGCTACGGCGATAGCCTGCTTCATCCTCGCCTGTCAGTCTCGCAGACTGATGAGAAGACCATCAATCAGCACCAGGGGTGCGCTGCTGTACGGCGAGCGGGGGCGCCGCTTAACCTCCGTAGGCTGTTTTACATTGATGTTACTTGCCAGAGCACCAAACCCTTCACTTCCCAGTCTTCGGATCGCCGGGCCCCTGTCTCTCTGTCTCTTTCTCTTGTCTCTGCTTCTGTCTCTGGTCTCTGTCTCCGACTCCCGCACAGCCCACACAGCCCACACTTCCCCTTTGGGATGCCCAACGACGGGATGACAGCAGTTGCCCTCGCACTAAACAAGTAGGTGCTCCAGTAAGTTACATAGTAAGCTTTGCACTGCTTTGCTGTCGACCCGTCGTTGTCGAAACTTGAAGCTGCACCGCCGCCATAGTGTAGGAAAACCTCCTAATATCACACGAGATGGACGATATGTCCCTCGGGGCTTTTCCCCCTTCAATGCATCATGTAGATGCTCCCATCTATGCTATGCTTCTTTTCACCTTGATTAGCCTCAAGCAAGCAAGGCACCTCTGCCTGGCTTCCCACCTTATGCCTGAGGTGGGTGCAGTTCCTCGTGCTTCAACAACCCAACCCAATCGTGTGCTGCGTACCGATACAGACAGACTTAAAGACTCGCAGCGTTGGTGCCCAGAGGCGCGCCTTGGGCCCGTCCCTACCACTATTACATGCAATAGGTATTATCTTAGGTAGGTACCTTCCCGAAGCACACTACTGTTTCTGATTGGGTTCGACGACCCCCATGCCATGCCACCACCTCAGCCAAAAGATGCGACACACGAGCCACCGCTCGCCCACTTGCCCAGTCCCGTCACCCTCCTTTTTCCCACCAGATTGTCAGGATTGACACAGATTGGCACCATGGATTGGCCATCGACAACACCGGACGACAATTCTCCTTGCTACAGACAAGACAACCTGGCTCTGGCTCTGGCTCTGGCTGGCGAGAGAGAAAAGAGGCACGAGTTGCTTCGACCAACACCTCCGTCACCCATGTCCCATGATGTCCGTCCCTTCGTCCCGTGATTACCGCACTCTATCAAAGACAAGACTCAGGAACAAGCACTTCTTGCAACGCTCCTTCATCGTCGTGTCTACTCTAGATGCCGATAACCAACTTGGGAGCAAGGGATTGCCGAGCACGCAACCCACACACTTTCTTGATCCGATTAAGGTACGGATAACGGCGAGAGAAAAGACCAGACGGAAACACCCAACGGCGGGGCTCATAAACTCTCGACTTTGTCTCTGACAAACCCAACCCCTCATCGCATCTACTATGCAGCATGCTTGCTGTCCGCCGACATCGACTGCCCGCCTCGGTTGAGTTGCCGCGGATTACGAATACAGAAGAGGCATCCAACAAATGCCATCTTGCGGGTTGCCGGATTCTGGTCATGGTGCGGCTGCAACCCTGAGGCATCGCGAGACGTGGCTTGGCCCGTCGTCGTCGCCCTCATTGTCCGAGTTGCGGGTTTAACTGACACCAGCTGAGAGCCAGGCATTTTGCTCATCCTTCGCCGCGCAATAGCCCAGCCCGCATTGCTCACTGCAGTCGTATAATCATCGACAGATAACGGACTCGGTCCATCGCGATCCCACCTCTGCGGCCCTCACTGACGTTCCTTACGTACTGCACGCGCACTTGGACTACGTAGCTCCCCTCAGCTCGACTAAACTTCTCACCAAGCCCTGGACGCTTGCTGGGATGCGGTGCCCCTCGTTCACCTTGTTGCTCACCTTGTCTGAGAGCGCACCCCCGCCACTAACACGACTGAGCAACCCGCACCTCGAGCTGCCAGACCAGGCATGCCCTGCCAGCGGGGCAGACAGAA
The DNA here is from genome assembly GCA_014705045.1 of Colletotrichum theobromicola. Classification (NCBI taxonomy): domain Eukaryota; kingdom Fungi; phylum Ascomycota; class Sordariomycetes; order Glomerellales; family Glomerellaceae; genus Colletotrichum; species Colletotrichum theobromicola. Next base: position 89,960 of record JABGLZ010000123.1, read on the forward strand.
CCGGGACTCGGTTGTTTCAACGTTCGCAGCATGGAAACGTCCATCGCTTTCACCGCCGTCCCATGCAGTACCAGCGCAGAGATAGTTGAGATGGTTTCCTCGCTACGCACGCCCAAAAAACCGTGGGTTCAAGCTACCTACCTTACCACGTCGGGCGCTGGACGAAGCGAGCTCCACGAGGATATTGTCGTCATGCCGCTGTCGCCGGGCATAAAGCACCCAATGAATGACTGGACGGTTATGGAGAGCTCTCAACCTGCCACCGGACCCTGAGCACAGCCATACTACGGCCGCCATAATGTACATTCAATTCAATTCAATACGGCCTGGCCGGATGGCCTGTGCCTGTGGCAGTTGCGGTGGATCGCTGCCCCAGCCCAGCGCGTCTAATACGTAGGTTAACAAGCGGTGGTGGTATTGGCAGGCCTGCGCCTGCGTGCGTCTGCGCTTGGGTTCTTGTGCCTGTGCCTGAGCAGTTCCATTCTCCCAATATCTCTCCTAATAGTCCCGTCTGCTATTAATTCCCGCCTGTCGCCTTCGCCGCGCGCCGCCATCGCCGCAGACCGCCTGCGGACCACTTCAGGCCAGCTCGACGCTACCACGCTCCCAAGCTTCCAAGCTCGTCAAGCTCGTGCAGCCCAGCGTAGTCTGGGCGCCAGTCTCCTTTTCTTCTATCCCATCCGGCAGATTCTCGCAACCCAATGCAGCCAGCATCCAAAGAAACAAAAAAGTCAAAGTGATTGGGGGCGACGGCGCCCGCGAGATGGAAGGGCAATGGCAATACTCCAATTTGATTGGTGGCTCTACAGCAAAGAGCCTAGCCCACATGCGGGCAACGGCTGGATCGCCCATAGACGGCACACCCGCATCGCTCACACTTCAGAGGGCCCTGTGCGAATTCCACGCCGGCCAACAACACCATGAGAGGAAAGAAATATCTTGGCTCACCGTCGGAACCACGAACCGAATACTCAAAGAAGAGACAGAAGAACCACAGTGGGAGGGGCTCTCGATCCCCGATTAACGACGGATAAATGGCTTTCTGTTTCTCTGAATCCTTACGGCCCCATGGGCTGAGGCGAGAAGCGAGTGAATTGATCCATTGCCAACCCGATAGCAGAGCCTTCAATTTCCCTCGACAGGTTCGGAATATTTTCACCAAACTTCAAACAATACTCTCACCGGCGAAATATAGTGTCTCCCCACCTTTTCCTCCTCCAGCATGGCCCCTCCACGGCCGCCCCCTGATCACATCTGACGGACCCAACAACTCCACATGGATGAATCTGCACAAGATAGATTACCCAATCGGCCGTCGACTTCCACCATCAACTTGGTTCGTCTCTCTTTCTCTCTCTCTCTGTGGTCTTCGCGGCTCAACAATGGGACTGGATCACTGACCTGGGGAGTAGAGCTCCAAGACATCGGTCAGCCCGCCAACGCCGCTGTGTGTTCCCACACCTGTCGAGTTCGTCCTTCCTCGACGCTGATTGCTTCTCTTTGCCGCGCTACGAAGTGCTTTTCCTACTCGACGGTCCAACAATACGAAGCCAAACCTAACCATACTGTGCCGCCATCGTATTCAATATCCCCGTGCTCAGCACTGTCTTACCTTCTCTCTCGCGTGGATTACCGACCGTGACAGCCGTCGCTGACGATCAGTAGCCACTCATAGGGCGAGTGGCCTCTGCTGAAACCAGCCCCTCATTCGATCCAATTGACCTGACCTGACCTGAGCCTCCTGAAGGCTGAGCCTGACGAGATTAGTGCTGGGCCGGCTCACCTGTCGCTGGCATCCTCCGCACTTTACCACACTTTCCACGTTCAATTGCTCGCGGCTCTGGGGGACGCTAGACAGGCAGGCAGGCAAGAACCAGACAGGCCCAGGAACAGGAATGGGCACAGGCACAGGTACACAAAAGAGCAACAGGGGGAGGGGGGCCTTCATCCAGGACAGAGACGTCCCTGAAGATCCCGGCCTTATCCCACGACCGTTAAGCCGCAACCCCATGTCCCACCAGCCATGTCTCCCTCACGTCCAAATAAGAGGCTGAGTTGAAAGGTGTGGCACTCTGTTCCCGCACGAGCCAGCACCAGGCAAGCACAGCAGCATGAACTTGATGAGTGAACCCAAGTCTCCAAGAGCAGATACGAGTCGGAGAGTTGCAACCTTCTCCACGCCTGTGTCGTCGTCAACTCGTGCCGGAGCCACCTCCTGCGCCCATCGTCGACTGTCAAATTTCCCTTCATCCAATGCGTCCATGCTGGCCTGTTGCTCATAGACAACACGGCAGCAGCTGTGCACCTGCTTCTGACAGAAGAGGCTGGCATTTCATGAATCCATTGGCCTTCAGATGTCTTTCGCCCGACAGCAACCCGCAACGCTGACTGCACTCGCACCCCTCTCGGACGTCGACACACCCACTCACCCCCCAAAATCCCCACCACGGTTCCAGGTTCGTCGTCGACGTTACATCCCCTAAAAATTCTCTTCATCCTTTTCGGGACGACAGCCTCTATCCCACTTGCAGCAGGTTTTCTGGGTACAGCACGCTACCTGCCCTGCTGCCCTGCCCGACCCTGCTCTCTCTGCCTTACCTACGCAGGTAGTAGGTAGCGTAGCGTACCGTAATGTAGGCATAGAGCTACCTACGCAAACCCTGTGTTGATGATGACTGTTCGCGAGTTGCAGCCGCTGCACCTGCACAGACAGTTCGGTCCAAGGTTCTCAGCGGTTCATCGGACACCCCTCTCTCTACTTTACTGCTGCTGCTGTTCTTCCTCGGTTCGCATTTGCCGCACCCCGTCTACCGTAGTGGGCATAGCTTCTCTCCATCCCATCTCTCCCGAGAGCTCACAGACGACGCCCGTTGGCTCCCTTCTTGAATCACCTGCAAACCATGCCGCCTGTCTGCCCATGCGACTGGATAACTGTGGCCCTCTCTCTCTCTAGCTGAAAAGTCAAGGGTATTGGGTACGTACTCTGTTCCCTCTCTTTCGCACACACGCACACCCTTTGCTGGCGGGCGGCCCCAACCCACTGGCTGGGCTTCGGTTTGAGAACGAGGGAAACGAGCCAATCAGCTGCTTCAAAACGTTTCGACTTGAAACAAGAGCGGCGCTCAGCGGCCAATCAGACCCTGTTATCGACGTGACAGCGCAAGACGATCACGACGAGAGGTGTGAACATTTTGTCCAAGTTTGCGCGTGGTTGGAAGCCACTGGATCCAGCTGTGCAGAACGTTGGCCGTCTGACGAAGAGGGGGAGGAAGGGGATTAGCACACCCGGAACCGGCGGGCGGGCGTTCTGCCTTCTCGGCTCGCCTGGGGTTGAATACCGCGGAGGTCTCTCTGTTACTCTCCGGATCGTGAAAGACGGCCATGTTGTTTTTGTTTTTGTTGTTGTTGCTACTCTACACCGTTATTTGTTTTGTTTCCTCTTTTTGAAGGGGGTTGGTTCACAGAAGGGGCGGGAGAGGGAGGGGAGGGGGTGGTGGTTTCGGTCTGTGATCCGAGTATGATGTGCGGTCATGATGCGTGTTATCCCATCTTCGCTTCCGCGGCTTTAAGGGCCTGGCACTGGCACTGGTACGTCAGGCGAAGAAAACGATAACGAGCCCACGAGGTTGAGAGCGTGGTCCGTGGACACGGGGAGACATGGCTCTGCAAAGAAACTTGGAAGAGCATTGTCTCACCGAACCAGTGGCCCGTAACCTGGCTGTCGGGAGACGGACCCGGAGCAGGAGGAAGGGGGCCTTGCTACGGAGGCTTGGGGGGGCTGCGGCTACTGTTTTTTCTTCACGGCTGTCAGAATATCCGGCCGAGCACGACACGGTCTGTTACCGTCTGTTTTGTTTCTGATATCCTCGCTTCGCCACAGGATGAGGGATTTCACCAAGCGGCTGGCGCATCGCGGGAAAATGGTCAGATGAGAGATGGCTTGAACGACGACGACAAAACCCCGGTCTTACAAATCAGGGTTTCTCGTCTGTTCTTTGACGCTTCTGCCTTCGGAAAGACGCAAAAAAAAAGGATTCTTCGAAGAGCTTGGACCCGGTCGAGGACGTTGGACGATGGCAAAAGCTGGTGGTGACTCAACTTTTTTCCCCAAGCCATTGTCTCCGACATGTCAAGGCGATGTAGCAACTGCAGTCACACGCGCACTGGTGTACTCCGCTCCCCGAGGCTACAGACGCGATAGGTTACCGACAGATGCAAGGTGATGGACAGGAGAAGAGATATGCTTGGTTCGTTTTTTTGGCGCCACCTTCCCGGGAACAAGCAAAGAAGGCACTATTGTTCTCGAAGATGACATATACCTTTGCAGTTGCATTTGGGGGGGGGTGCTCCCTCTCTCTCGTCCAGTCAGATTCGTCCGCGCCTGTTGGTGTAGTGGTTGGTGCTGGTTGCGTTGCGTTCCATCTTCTTCATTGCTACGTTGGCTGTTTGCTTCTTTGCTTGCTGTCTGTCTGTCCCGCTGACTGACTGACATGTGGTTCTGCGCTTGTCGTCAACTGCATGTTGCCGCGCGCCACCGTCTTTATTGATTTTGTTTTTTTGTCTTGGTAGGCATGTGCATGTTGTGACGACAAACCAACGGTGATTTTTTGCCAAGCAGTCAGCAATACGCATGCTCGGCATTGCGAGACGCAGCTTTTGCCGCGCCGTTGGTTTACAATGTACTCACTCAATCAAGCACGCACACCCTAGCTTTTGCGAGTGCGACAGAGACGACCACACCCCGATGGTGGTGTTGCATCTGCCGAGAAACATCTCCGCAAAGTCTTCTTTATTGAATGGATTAGTTGTGGCGCTTTGGCGACGGTGATGCTGGGCAGAGAGTTTCCCGATGTCACGCCGCCATTGAATGGTTGGAAACTGGCCGATAGCTTATGTAAGACGATTTGCTGCACAGCTGGTGCCAGGTGGGGCAGGATGATTGCCGGCCATGACACTGAAGCTTATCAAATCGGCGCCGGGGCCGTTATCAGAAAATTTCGAGACTGGATGCAAGTCACGATCGCGGACGACATATTGCGACGACCACCAATTGAAAAGCCCCACGCAAAGCAGTGTTTAACACCACGAATACTTGTGTTTCGACTTTTAAAGCAACGGGAACCAGGACGTAAAATCTACGCAAAATGCCCAGCAGGACAGAATCCGAGGACGTCGCCATGGATGAGGCGCCCACCTCTCACCAGCCCGAGAACGAGACCTCTGAGGAGTCGCCTGAGCAGGAGGAGGAAGAGGAGGAGGAGGAGGAGCCCCAGCGCGTCAAGATCGTATGCTTCCCTATTGGCTCATGAATGAGTAAAAATGAGAGTTGCATTTGCTAACAGGTCGCATAGCTCCCTGGTTCAACAGACACCGCTGCCTCATTTGAGTTCATCGATGAGGGTCACACGCTCGGCAACGCGCTGAGATATATCATTATGAAGAAGTGAGTCGCTTCTCACAGTTGTCACTGCCGCTCATAACTAACGCACGAAACAGCCCTGATGTCGAGTTCTGTGCCTACGCCATCCCCCACCCCTCCGAGGCCAAGATGAACCTCAGAATTCAGACCTACGGTATGCTCCGTTACGCTCCCTCGTCACCGTTGAACTCTACTGACAAACCTCTCAGACGGAACCGCTGTCGCCGCCCTCCAAAAGGGCCTCAAGGACCTGCAAGCTCTCAGTGACACCGTCGCGGAGGAGTTCATCCGCTCCAAGGAGGAGTTTGGGCGTTCTTAGTTCTGTGAGGACGAGTGGAGAAGTTTGCATGTCGAAATAGGCGTTCTAGGGGGGGTTTTCGTAAAAATGCAAGGTCATAGACAAAAAGTTAATGAGCAATTGAAATGTTTTTTTTTCTCTTTCCCCGAGGGTCGGACTTTTTGGATTGGTTTCTTATGTACACGAGCTCTAAGCCTCTTCTTTCTTACCGCTCAGTTACGACCCTGAAGAGCGTGCGTGTGGTCAGTACGGATTGTGCAGCAGCTGTGTATATATCTGATCTCTGGCGGGATATTGCGATGAGGGGGACTCACCTCCAAGAACCCAGTCATGAAGTTGTTGGGCAACCGCTTGTCTCCTCTAAAGTTCTCCTCCTTGAAGTAGGACATGATGTGTGTGGTCTGCTTCCAGAAGTTCATCGTCTCCTGTTTATCGTCATCGTTAGCCGTTATTCCTCTTCCCATCCCCCTCTCTAACCCAGCTGGCTGCGGCAGAACAGCAGAGGGATGCGCGCATACCTGGTATTCGGCGTGGCTCTTGAAGATCAGGACGTCGACGACGGGCAGCTTCTTGGCGAACCTGTGGCGCTCAAACTCCTCGCGTATCCGGGTGCGAAGGACGGAGACGGGGAGGGGGACGTTGTACATGGTCTGGATCTCGGGCGCCTGTTTTCCAGTTCCTCGCGGTTAGTCTTCCGCAACCTTCTCCATTGACCCTTTCAATCCACCAACTATAATCGAACAACGAGAAGTCGGCCCAGTCGGATAGTCAGGGGAAACATACAGCGCGGATCCATTCTCTGTAGGAAGCGAGGACCCGTCTCTTTGCGTCGTTCCAGTTGGCCGCTGTATGTCCGTCCTTGTCAGCAGCATCCTTCCAATGCGTCAATCGGGCTCAGGACGTACACTGCCGGGTCGTCTTGGCGAATTGGGTCGGTGTGATGGCCATGGTGGGCGCGCGCGGGGTGCTGGGTGAGGGATTCGGGTTCGTGATGGAGGCTTGCCCGCGGTCCGGCTATCTTGCACTGGCGGTTGGTCTGGCGGGAAGCACGCACAGCTCCAACGTTGGGAACCGCCCAATCACGTGTGGGACTTAGTCAGCCCGGAGAGCTGTTGTCTGCGGCGGCGGCAGTGGGCTGATAAGATAAGACGGAGTGGACGGGCCAGGGCCCCACCATCGAATTCGACCTCCCAACTTCGTCATCCTCTGCAGAACAACGCGACGCGATTAACTTCAACACCGACTACACTCGACAGACAACACACCCGCCGAACGCACCCACATTTACCTGCAAAGCGATCTCAGCCCCGTCAACATGCCTCCCATGCGTCACTCGTCGAAGCGCAAGCCGCCCCCAGAAGGCTTCAGTGACATTGAGGACCAGCTCCTCATCTTCCAGAACAAGATGAAGGACGCGCAGAACAAGCCGCCGCCGACGGGCCCGAAGCACCAGGCGCAGTGGGAGATTTTTCAGATCTCCCACACCAGGAGCCGCTACGTATACGATATGTACTACGAGAAGGAGGCCATCAGCAAGCAGCTGTATGAGTGGCTGCTGAAGAACGGATACGCAGATGCGATGCTCATTGCCAAGTGGAAGAAGCAGGGCTACGAGAAGGTAAGTCGTTGGTTTGAAGTTCCGTCGGAGTCTTGCTAATGCGTTTTCTCTAGCTTTGTTGCCTGCGCTGCGTCCAGACCAAGGAAACCAACTTCAACTCGACGTGCGTGTGCAGAGTTCCCAAGGCCCAGCTCAAGGAGGACCAGGAGGTGCAGTGCGTCAACTGCGGATGCCACGGCTGCGCTTCGAGTGACTAGAGAGAGGTCCGACACGTCTCGCACTTGGAGAGGCACTGTTCAGCATGGCGACATACATCACTTCGCGGGGGATAGGCGTTCGGCGTCATGGGAGGGTTGATCTTGACCCCGAGTACGAGACTCGGTAGTCTTCATTTTGCTGCAAAAGAGGTAGTGATCCTTTCAATTGACCGTTTTGGTATCATCATGGCCTGAACGCTAATCAAAGTAGTGCTATGCTTCGTGACGTCGTGTTCATCGTTTTGCAAAACCTGCCCGCCCTCCGCCCCGCCCGAACCGTACGCTGTTCGGTACGAACTGCAGCGCCGACATGGCGCCGGCGAGGTCCTCCATCTCCGTGTCTGGGCGTTCCGTTGGGTCTAACAGTGGTGCCGCTGCCTTTGATGCTGCGGACGGGGTTTTGCCTGCATCCTCCTTCGGACTGCGGCCCTCCTCCTTTTGCGTACCGCCGCCTTGCGTCTCTAGAATGCTTGACTTCCGCTTCGACTCCTTTGTGTTGATGGCGCTGGATGACTTGCGGCGGTGATGGCCGCCTTCAACGAGTAGTGACCGCCTTCCGTCGATACCCTCCTTGGTCACCGCAAAGAAGAAGTTCTTGGGGTACATGTGCTTGTCGATGAGATGCATCCTTCGCTTCTGCGGCGTCATGCACTTTCTCTCGCAGCCCTCGACGAAGCACGAATACTGGGGCTTGTCAGTGACCTCCTTGCAGCCCAGGGGCAAAGGTGACTCACCGTGTGCTCTCCTCTCTCACGTCGCACTGCAGCAAAAGAGTCATGGCACTCCTCGTGATGAACGTTGAGCAGATGCTCAGATGGCAGATTTCTCCCGCACTCTAGACAGCGGTTCGTGTGCGTCTTGATATAATGCGCCTCATAGTCGTCATAAGACTTGAAGGATATAGCCTCGCGGTGAGGCGGCAGGGCACACTTCATGGCAAATTCCTGAACAGTACCCTCGACAGGCTCCAACTCTGTGATCTTTGCTGCGCGGTCATCTGCATCAGGGGACCTAGGAGTGGTGCTTTGGTCGGTTGCGGAATCGGCGGAGGGCTCCTCTTGGTCCTCTCGTGAGCGTTTCATCTTGAGTGCGTCGAGCAATGGGGAATTGATTACTTGCAAGGCCGCCACAGAATCCCACCCTCCACACCAGGCTCGTACAATCTCGTGTGTGCTGAAATTAGAATTCGGGAGGAGCGGGCAGGAACATGAGTGAGGCTCAGGCCCGTGGGTGTAGTCAGAAAACCAACTGAAAATGGCAACCTGCACTACCTTGGGTATGGCGTAGCTGTGCAACAACGTTTGGTGAGAGAGACACGGCAGACAATAGCTATGGACTCGGGTATGGAATGTTTTGGGCGGTGGAAGATCAAAGACCGGGGCGTTGGTGGCGGGTGGTGGTGGTGGGGCACTGACGGTCAAAGACAACAAGCACATCAGGTCAGTCAGCAGCCAGGACTCATCATTCATCAATCCCATCCCATGTCTGGCAAAAGCATGGCAAGGCAAGGAAGAGAGCCATTGGCCACTGGTCAGCTTTGCCGGGCCCAGGCTCAGACTCGGGCTTCCTTACCTTAACAAAGAGGCAGCAGCCATTGGTGCGCAACAGAGGCTGTGCAGATGTACCTCAGTTAAGGATGGCCTGGGCTCCCTTGGTCGAGGATCTCTAGGTACTTGGAGAGTTGGTAGGCCTTCAGCAGCCAGAGGGACCCTGTGCACGGGCCATGTGCAGCTGTTGAGGGGCTCCATCCAAAATAACTGATTCCCAAGGTGGAAACACACTTTACCATAATATACCTTGATGTTGTTCGCGTCCCTGTGTCTTCATTGAGACCCGACATCGCCGTCTCTTTTTTTTCTCTCTCTCTTCCTGTGCCTTCCTCTGCATGACTGCACAAAGTCCGAGTGCCTATCCCCTCTTCCCTTTTTGAATGTTTGCTACTGAGTGGCGCATCGCTCGTCGCTCCTTCCCTCCGAAACCTCCACCCAATGTTTTCTTACCCGACTTCTTCACCCAAAGAACGTGCCGCCACAAGCCCTCGATCCGACTCCTCGAGCCTGTCGTTGTTGTCGCCTCCTGCCTCTGACTTGCCCTCGACTCTGCGAAGCGCCTGCCACCTCCCAAGTTATGGATCGCGCGCGCACTCAGGGATCGGTTTCGAGAGCGTGTGAGCACAGCACCTAGCTACGGGCTCCTTCTTTTTTGGCCTTGTCTTTGATCTCTGGATTCTCGGGGTTCCTCTACTCCAAACAACACAACACCATCGCGAAATTCGCAACAATACCCCTCTAGGCACAGGGCCTGATCCTGTGTTATTCACCATGGCAGACCACACTGAGACAGCAAAGGATTGCTGGCAGTAAGTCCATCCATCCCCTTGTCCTCCCCCCTCCATTGTTGCTGGGAGGGGGGCAAACGTCTTCCGGCGCATCTGCCGGAGGCCCCGCGATCCTTCCCCTGCCTTCCAGTACTGACTGGCGACAATTAGCTATGCGCAAAAGGTCCGCAAGCAATTGCAGAAAGAGCTGGAGAAGCTCAAGAACGACTCCGAGGGAAACGATCTTAAGCGGTTCGAGGCTCTCGAAAACGTCATTGCCAGGTACGCACGGAGCCGTCTCTGGGATTGGAGAGAGGGCCTTGCTAACTCGAACCCAGTCTCCGGCTCGCCTGCATCCAAACCATTTTTCATTCGTTCGAGTATGGAACCACCGAAAAGGTCGACAACAGCCTGTGGCAGGCGCACAGCCTCGTCAACTCCGAGTATCGCAAGGCCTCCCTCCGCCTGAAGGGCTCGCAACACAATGTGCTCAAGCGCAAACTCGACAAAATGTACATGGCTTTTCTCAAGACGGCGCAAGGCTTCTACATTGCCTACATTCAGCGTCTGGCGGCCGTCTTCCCGGTGCCCGAGCTTTTGCGCATCGCCAAAGGGATCAAGGCCGAGAATCTCGTCGAGGAGAACCCGATCGCGAACGTCACGCCCGTCGTGCGCCAATGCATTCTCAAGTTTTGCCATGCCGCGCTCATCCACCTCGGCGATCTTTCCAGATACCGTACGCAGAATCGCCCCAAAGTCCCTTATGAGGCGGCTTTGGTCTACTATTCGCTCGCTCACGACATCATACCAACCTCAGGCTTCGCCCACCACCAGATGGGTATCATTTACCTGGATGAGAAGAAGCACCTGGACATTATATACCACTTTTACCGCGCCCTGGCTATCGAGGAACCTCATCCCATGGCGACGCAAAATCTCGAGGCCGAACTGAAGACCGTCCAGCAGCCGTCAACGCCAGCTCGTCGCGCTGGTCCCCCTGACCCGCAGGAGGCCTTCGTCCTCTGGTTCGTCCGTCTGCACGCTCATCTCTACAAGGGAGAGCCGTTCCCGCAGCACCAAGAGCTCGAAGATGAGGTGATCTCTCGGCTCGAGATGGCCGTCAAGGCGCCCAACACGCGGGAGATGCTGCAGAAGATGGTTCTACTGAATATCGCGGCCTTTCATCATTCTAACAGAAAAATGACCAGTATGTAGTCCGCCGAATCTCGAGAACGGTTACTAACCTCGTCTAGACAAGTGGACTCTCGCTGCTTCGCGATCCTCGCAATTCATTCTTCGTCTCAACGCCCGCTTTTTCTCGACGTTCTGCCGCCTTCTCAGAAAGGAGTTGGAAGACATCATTGAACGGCAGGCGACGGGCGAGCAGACTTCCGCAGACGGCGCCAGCAAGGAGACGGCTAAGATCACGCCCCTGCTTGAGAACACCTTGCCGTTCGTGCGTCTCTTCGCAGCCTGGCTCGTCGCCTGCCGCGTCGAGATTCTCAACGCCCAAGACGCTCTCGAGCCTTTCGTAAAGAACATGTACAAGGACTTCGCAAAGGCCCTGACTGTTCTATGCGAGATGTATGGCATTGAAGACCTCAAGCTGACACCATACCTGCTTTCCGAGGATCAGGAATCTGTAGGACTACTTCCGCTCTACAGCCTGCAGCTGCCAGAGACCTGCCGCATTCACTACGAAGAGGGTACCCGGACCGTCAAGCCGCAGTCTATCCACTACGACGGCCAGCAATTTGATGCCCTCCACGAAGTATTCGCCAGAGTCTTAAACACAATCAAGTGTGGGTTCTTTCTGGCCAACAACGATACCAACTTTCCCTTCTCGTACGACACATCGACTAAGGGTCTTACGTTCACTTTTGAGGAGGATTACGTACCCAAAGCTTCAGCCCAACAGCCCGCAGGACCAGCTGTTGAGGAAAGCGCGCCTGCGCGGCCCCCGTCCGCTCACAAGGAAGCCGCACGAACAAAGCATGTCCAAAAGGCACCGTCCAAATCGGTACCAAAGATGCCACCGCCTAAGCCTACTGCGTCACGGATACAGCAGCAGCAGCCCACGCCTGGTCGCAACAGCAACAAGGCCCAGGGCCAGTCCGAGTACGATTTCAGTTCCGATACCGATATGCTGAACATGGTCAACGATTTCCTGATGCCTCCTAGCGCCAACCACGCTTCCCCCGCCCAGAGTCCTGAAGACACTTCGTATGGAATGAATTCGGCGATGGCAAATGAGGTATTTGGTGTGCCCCCGACTAACAGTCCGCCCGCCCTCGGATCCGCCACCGGAAAGACGTTCCCTAGCCTGCCATGGAACATGATTTACACGCCAACACCGCACACCAAGAATTCTGAACTGACACCGCCAGACCGTGCCGCACGAGATGCGGCCGCGAGGAGGTCCTTCGATGCCGGCGCACCTGCAAGAAATGTCCAGATCTCTAGTACAGGTCTCCTAGATGATCCCTTTGCGGATGGGCCAAATGGCCAGTACTTGGCGTTGCAGCAACAACAGCAGCAACAACGCTTCCCCGGCACACCTGACTTGAATGCTCATCAAGACCGCCTGTTGCAGGCCTTTGGCAAGCAGTCTGCAGACACAAGATCAATGAGCCGTGATTTCTCGGGAGGCTACGGACTGTGGAACAGTGCGTACCCAGAGGTCAGCCCGAACGCCCTCCAGCCTCGAGCGTCGTCGGCTCATGTGCGCTCCCTGAGCGGGGCTCGGCCTCAGTATGCTCCTCAAAGTCCCAACGTGCCACAGGCCGGAGAAAACTTTCCCTTGTCGTCAGATACTCAGTTCTCCAATAACAGCGGCATCTTCCAGAGCACTCCGTGCAATGGGATCGCGTATACCGCAACGACCGCTTTCGGACGTGGCCCCATCGCCCACATGACGGAGGATCCCACTCACTACAAGAACTTGGTCAGGAACAACGGTGGTGCTGCTACTGACGGCTACACTGCGGGCTACAATGACATGATCCTACAGTCCGCCATGGCCGACGAGATGAGGCGCGCCTCGGGCCAGAACCTGCGTCGCTGAGGGCACTGAGCGATATGACTTGCTTTTGAACATACACACACACACAAGTCCAGCCCACGACCGCTTTGCGGGTCGCGCGGCTGGCAGATGGAATCATCATCTTTGCTGTTGCGATGTGAGCTTGATGTGAAGCCGCTTTGAGTGACGTGCAAGCTGACCATGCATACAGGGAAGGACAACTACCTCTGGTGCCAGCCAATCGCCGGATAATCTTTGCTCTCACGAATGCTGCTGTTTGTCGGGCGGGTTTCACATGACAGGACGGAGGAAACTAGTCAAGGGCTGTTCACCAGGCTGTTCTTGTGCAGCCAAATCGTTCCTTCATATTGTTTACTATTTCATGACCCAGGGCTCGGATCGTGGAAGATGTCAGGCCCAGATTGCAAGTTGATGCAAGTGCTATTGCCACTCATTTCATGCTCCCCCCGGGAGCCAACGCCGTTGTTGAAACCTTTTCCCTTTGACCCCCTCAACGCCAGATTGTCGAAATGGACGAATATGCTCTAGGCATTATGTGCAGGCTGTATTGCCTACAGTCTAAGCAGAGTAGGTCTGCTTGGGGAAGGGGTAGCTAGAACACATTGTTAGCAAATCAAGAAAATAGCACACAACGCATGCCCCTATGAGATGAGTGTGACTTACGAAGGACCAAGTTCCTGGATGCTGAGCTTAGCCAGCCACTGGCCCATGTCAATGGACTCGTCCAGAGACTTGCCGTCGACAATACCGGCCATGAGACCGCCGGCAAAGGCGTCACCGGCACCGTTGGTGTCGTTGATCTGCTCCTTGGCAATTGGCTTGACGGGGTACTCCTTGACGGTGTCCTCGCCCTGGACGGCAACGAGGGTGGGCTCGGTGCCGTGGGTGATGATGGCGACGCGCTTGCGCTTCTCGTTCTTCTTGGGCAGGTTGGCGAGGGCCTTGGCGATCTCCTTGAGGTCGGTGGTGCCGAGGTTGTGGGCCTCAGCGTACGCGGCGGCCTCGGTCTCGTTGCCGATCACGTAGTCCCAGTAGGGGGCGCTGGCGTCGAGGGGGTCCTTGAAGAACTGGCAGATGAAGGGGGCGGACAAGCTGACGGCGAAGATCTTGTTGTTCTTGGCGGCCTCCTCGGCAAGCTTCTGGATGGCCGGGGGGCAGACGGTGAAGTGGTAGCCGCCAATGTAGTAGGCCTGGGCGCCCTCGACGAGGGACCAGACATCGGGGCGGGTCAGGTGCTCGAGGTCGTAGTGGTTGGCGGCCCCGAGGTCGGTGCACATGGAGCGGTCGTGGCCGGTGATGACGACGCCGCAGCGGCCGGTGGCGATCTTGGGGTCCACGCGGTACTCGACGCGCAGGCCGGCGGTCTTCACGGCATCGTGGAGGATGGCGGCGTACTTGTCGTCGCCGACGCCGCCGAGGTAGACGACGGAGTTGGGGGCGAGGATGTACTGGGCACCGCGGGCGGTGTTCTGGGCAGCGCCGCCGGCGATGAGCTTGGCGTCGTAGTTGTTGAGGAGGTCCTCGTAGATGCCCAGGTGCTTCTCCTCGGCGAGGATGGCGTCGTTAGCCTTAAGGCCGTACTTTTGGAGGAGCTCCTCGTTGCCGACTGCTTGGATATCTGGTGGTGGGGTGTTAGCCTTTTTTTTTCGGTCCGGTCCGTTTGGGGGGAGCTCGGTGTTAAGGGAGGAGGGGTAGGTTGGGTGTTGGTGAAGAGGGGTTGCCCCTCGATGCAAGGTATGAGATCAAGTGCCATCTTACCAAGCAGAGGGTTCTCGAGGCAGAGAAGGCGGAATTCCTTGGAGGCCATTTTGTTCAATTGAGGTATTCTGGGGTGTACGGAGGAGGTGTGGAAGAGACGATGGGAGAAGGGGGAGCTCTTTTCAAAGATTTTGATTTTGGTGCTCCGGCGGCAAGTGTTGTAGCAGATGATGGTGGGGTCAACAGCATTGGTCCTGTCGGAGGAGGTGGGGTGGTGGGAGAAACGTGCTTGAGGGCGGGCAGCTGAGCTCGCCGAAGGGAGGACGGTGGCAGGGATGGTGGGGCGAGTCGAAAAGGTTCTTGTCGCTGTTGCATTGAGTGAGATTGCCCCGACTCTGAGCTGGGGTACCAGCAGTCGGTGCTTGGTGAGACACCTGGCCGAGGCGGTGACGGACGACATTGTTTGGGTCGATTGGTTGGATCCGGATGTGATATCAATCGATGGAGTTTGGTGATGGAATCTGGGGAATACTGGATTCACTGGTTTGGTGATCTGGGCGGGCGACGGTTTTTGTGCCCGGTCCGATAGAGTCAGATCATGCCACTTACGAGCTGATGATGATGGGGGCAGTCACGAGATGGCGCGGTTTCCTGTTCTGTAATATTTCAGATTGACGAACCCATGTTACCAGGGCATCTTGGTCTGTTGAAGAAAACCAGAAAGCTACGTAAAGGCAGCCGGCCTCCTCTCTCTTGACAAGTCCATAACCCCATTTTTGATTTTGATCAGCTCGTACGCACAAACTCCGGCCTCTTTCTTTTTTGATCATCTTCACTCATCACGTTCTTGGTCCCGCGAAGTACACGTGCCTCCCTCTTGACGGGGGGAATTATGGCGTGTTCATTCAATGCTCAAAATGCCTTTTTGTACTTGCCGACGAGCTACCAGGTGAACTGCCCTCGCGAGTACCCTCAAAAGATGCCAGCCGCGTAACACCAACCCAATGGAACCCTGAAATCCAGCCAGACTACGACATTTATTCCTTGGTCTTCTGGGTACCACGGAGGAGACCGGTACGTCTGGCAGCAATAAGACCGGCCTTCTGTCCCTGGGCAGCGTAGCGAGAGATGGTAGAGGCCTTTCCGATATGCTGGTGGTTACCACCACCGTGAGGATGGTCGACGGGGTTCATGGCAACACCACGAGTCTTGGGCCAGCTGTTGCGCTTGACAGCGAATTTGTGCTTGGCGCGGGAAGCCTCTGTAGGAATTTGTTAGCAAACCCGGTCTTTCTCCTATCCGATCCTCCCAAACTCAAATTTCCACAACATCGGGCATAACGTACTCAGGAGGGGCTTGTCGGTACGGCCACCGCCGGCAACGATACCAATCATGCCACGGGCGGCAGAGTGGACGACCTTCTTGGCGCCGGAGGGGAGCTTGATGCGGGTCTTGCCCTCATCGGGGTTGTGGCCGACAACGGTGATGTAGTTGCCGGAGGTGCGGCCAAGGGTGCCACGGTCACCGATCTTGGTCTCGACGTTGGAGACGACGGTACCCTCAGGCATGGAGCCGAGGGGGAGGACGTTGCCGACGGTCAGGGCGGCCTTCTTGCCGGCGTAGATGAACTGGCCGGTGTACATGCCCTCGTTGGCGATGAAGGTCTCGGTGTGCTGCTTGAACTTGTAGGGGTCGCGGAAGACGACCTGGGCGAGAGGAGCACCACGGCCGGGGTCGTGGATGATGTCCTTCACGACACCGCGGACGTAGCCGTGACGCTCGGCATAGTCGAGGTTACGGAACTGGGCGGGGGCCTATTTTTTTGCGAATCGTTAGGATTCTGAAAATTGTCGTGCGCCGCGGGCGCAATTATTTCGGGGGCGGGAGTTCGAAGCTCACCTTGTTCAGGCGGGTGTTGGCCGTGAAGATGCTTCCACGGCCCTTCCTCTGGTTGCGGATCTGGAGGAGAGACTGTCAGCGCTCATGGTTCCTCCCCTCATGTGGTCTTCCATCATCGATAAAAAGTTCGCGGGTTTCGGATCGACGAAATCGGAATTGTGGCAGCGACAGCGAACCGCAAGCCGTCGAATCTTCTGTTCGCGATGATGGTTGATCGTCAATAGAGTGGTTACTTACAACGCGACCCATTTTGGCAGTCCTCTGGCGGTCGGAGGGCTAGGTGTTGTCGACGGTGGTGATGGTTGGGAATTTTTGCAACGAACTCCAGTGACAAGGTAATTTTGGGAAGCGGCAAGCTGGTGGGCGGTTTTCGGGGCTCTCGCTAGAGCACGTGCCCAGTCACCTGACCTCTATGCAGAAAAAAAATCTAAGTGCAATCAAGAAGTGGCAGAAGCTCGGACGCAAAGAATCCAGGCTCCACGGTGCGTCGGCGCGTAGACCCACCCTGACATCCACCCCGCTTGCTGTTGGCCAGCCTTGACCCGTCGAACGGAACGCCTGCACCGCGTCACGATCTCCGCACCTTTACCCTCACCTCCCGAACGTCCTCTTGACGGCCTCATTGGCCTATGTCCACGACACGGTCGACGGCGATGTGCACGACAGGTGCTCGCTCAGCTAAATATTGCGAATAAGATGACCATCAGTACACAGCCGGCGTTTAGTGCATCAACTCATGAGTGGTTTCTCTCTGCTCCTCTCATCCGTTTCGCTCCATACGTGGCTGCATTTGCTAAATGTCTTGTCAAGGTTGATGAAATCGACTTGGATTCAGCGTGTGTTCTGGGCGGGTACCCTCCAGAGACGCCTCGTGGATTTTGGGTGAGGTTACGCCCAGGGTTAAGGGCGGCACATGGTGTGGTCCAGCGATCAACGTCATCGGCATCACCCCTGAACAAGAGCATCTCACGCGTGCCGGTATCGCGTCCATGTCTATTCAGGCTTCATTCCGCATGCTCCAGGACTTTTTCTGCACGAATTACTGTCGGGCCCGTGAGGTAGTGGATCAGCACGTACGGTTGCGAGTGATCGCCGGCGTGTCCGGCTGCCTCTAGTGAGGCGCCATTGGACAACCACTCAGGCTTCATCAACACCTCGGGACAAACGCCAGGAGCAGGATTCTGGTCATGATGTCGTCGATTGACGTGCATCTCTGGCGGCCTCAGCTGTCAGCGGTGTCGATAGCCTCAGTGTGAGCTGGCTGATGCTTGCAAACGATTGCAATTGTCGGGCTGCTTATCGCAATATTTGCACACCATTTGCATCGCGATAGCTTCAATTTTTCGACATTGGCGAGACCTGCCTCCAGATGCAAAGTTGCGTGGGTGTACGGTCTGGGAGAACCGGTTTCGCTGCACGGTCATGTGACATGTGATCCAGACAGTGGACAGCGGGTACGGGGATTCCGCAGGAATGCACCATGGATCGCAGCAACCATCAAGACTCGGCAACAAGCATCAGACATCGTCTTATCGTGCCCGAAAGGATTACCAAATGGTTGAAAAGTCGCGTGCAGGTCGTTGCCATCGTTTTGGCGGGCGGGCTCTCACTGCAAGATGTGGGGTGCGGACGCATGGATGAGGTCGACATCAGCGGAAAGTTGAGCAATCACCGACGGTGGGAATGGCATCGATTTCGGTCGTTCGATATTTGCACTATACGGTGGTTGACAGCACGCCTACTCTGCACACAGCGACTGCGTGCATCCAGATGGCAGGGGTATCACAACTAGCCGCCGCTCCACTTGTACGCCATAGAGGTTCAATCACGGCCGCAGCAACGGAACACGATTCAACATTCGGAGGGGACGAAATCAGATTTCACTGCCACGAAGAAACCGTAGCTAGGCGCGGTGTTGGGAAGAAGGTTTGTCTGGCCTAGGATACCTACAGTGACCGTTGAGGTGGGGTACGGCCGAACTGACGCGGGTGCTCCAAGATCTTGAGGGCAAGGCCATTGAAGCATGACCACCAGGCGCGCAAACAGGGCAAAGTGGATGGACGGCAACGGGCAGGCAGCATGAGGATGAAAGCAGCAGACGGAGAAAGGCCCTCAGCCGTGACGAGCTGTTGAGCCTTTGATACTAAGCGGCGTTGAGGAGAAAGAACGTTGTGGTAGGTAGGCATATTAGAATTCAAATGACTCGGGCCTATCAGAGACAGAACCAGGCCCGAAGAAGATGCGGCTCAAGCGTGACTTAATTAGACCGTGGGTGGGCGTTCGAAACTTCCTCGCTCGACATACACCGTCGCGCCCCTACACCTCCACCCACCTTTAGTTCAACCACCACGATACCCACCCCCATCAATCTCCCCAGAACCACACACAACAGCCATCTCCAGAGGAAAAAAAGCGCAAGATGGCCGACGACGATTCCTCCGACTTGTCGTCGTTGTCGTCGCTGTCGCCAGTCCCCTCCGACATCGAGTCTGACGCCGCTCCCGAGCCGGAGCCCAAGAAGGATGGCATCCTGAAGTTCTTCCCCAAGCTCGCAAAAGGCAAGAAGAAGGCCTCTATGGCCAAGAAGGAAGCTTCACCGCCCCCGCGCAAGAGGTCGCCCTCTCCGCCGCACGAGAATGCATTCGAGGACAATCAAGATATCGCAGTACGTCCGTTGTCGCGTCGAGTCGCGTGAAAAACGCGGTTATTCGCGTCCCCCACGTCATAGGGCCTGCTAACAAGCCTTCAGTTCCTCGTCATGTTCCGAAGCCGATTCAACGATGCCTTCCCCAAGTCCCTGGCCAACTTTGGCCCCCAAGAACTCGAGCGCGACATCATCGATAACCCCCCCGGCGAACGAGTAGAGGCATTCCTCTGTGGTCTCCTGTTCTTGCTCCTCAACCGCAAACAGGACGTCAAGTATGTCGACGCGCCAGCTCCGACATGGTCCATACGGTTTGCTAATTGAATTGCTAGGGCTGGCCAATACTCTAAGGCCCTGGATGATGCCCTTTCTGCCCACAAGGCGCAGTGGCCGCGGGAGTGGGAGGGCGTCAACCCGCTCTCGGGAGGCAACACTTTCCACACCCTTGCGCCCACCCAGCGAGTACGTGCAGAGGCCCCAAATCTCCGATGGATGCTTTCAAAACCCTCGTATCATGCTAACTTGGGGTCTAGCTTTCTCTGCTCCGAGCGTTAGCCCTGTGGTCTCTTTCCGCATCCGAGACCGTCAAGACGATCATCAACAAGTCCTACAAGGGCAACCGCCACGAAGACGACCTGAACCAACCACTCTCTGTCCAACCGTGGGGCTCTGATAGTGACAAGAGACGCTACTTTTTGATTGAGGGTTTGGACGACACTGCATTCCGTGTGTACCGCGAGAGCAACCCCGCCGGCTTCAACCGCACGTGGTGGTCGGTTGCTGGGTCAATAGATGAGATCAAGGCTCTCGCTGAGAAATTGGAGACCAAGGATGGCGGTCCTAAGGCCAGAAAGCTTGCCGAGAAGATGATGGCTGCCATTCCTCGGTTCGAGGCCACAGAGGAGGTGAGTTTGACCACTTCGACACCGGAATGTCTTGCCATGCATGTGCTGATTTTTGCAGAAACGCCGTCGCAGAGAGTACCGCCAGGCCCAGAAGGCCCGCTTTAAACGCCCGGAGCCGGGCTACTCATCCTACGAGGGCCGCACAAGAGGCAAGCGTATCAAGTACAACTACTCGGACGACGAAGACTTCCTTACGGACTCCTCATACAGGCGCTCCGCGCGCAACACTGGAACGAACACACCAGCGGAACCCGCCGGGCCCGTCACCACTGCCAGTGGTCGCCAGATCAAAGCCCCGACTCGCCTTAACGCAAGCAGTGCCGCTGGTAGCGTCAACGGTGATTCAGGAGATTCTCGGCAGCAATCGCCTGCTCTTGGAGCCGGAGGCAGGCCACGCAGAGCTGCCGCAGTCAACCACGGCACCAATAGATGGTCGTCGTCTAGAGGCCCCCGCGGCCGGGGACGTGGCTCGACTGATGAAGACGAGGACGATGCTAGTGAGCCTGACCTTGGCGATGACGAAGAGGACCACGTCCCGGATGAGAGTGAGGACGAAGAAGACGACCTGGATGGAGATGAACAAATGCTGGATGATGACGATGTTATTGAGGAACCGAAGAAGAGCTTGATCGTCAAGCTGTCAGTGAAGAAGTCGCCAACCTCGACAAAGACGGCCATGATCACTCCTGGGCCGGAGGAAGAGGCCGCCAGCAATGGCCAGATGGACGAGATTATTGCGAAGCCCAGAGAGAAGACGCCTGAGCCCGTCATAAACGTTGCCACCAACAAGCAACCCTTGAGCCCCGCAGTACCAAAGACTTCTCTGGCTTTTAGAGGAAGCCCAGACAAGCCGCAATCTCTGCCGCAGGCCGTTGACGTCGGCCACCGAGAGTAGGTCTCTCCTGTGACCGATCTTCACGACTTTGGAGGCGTTTAGGGAAAACATACTAGATGGCGTACGGTTCAGTGAACGGCACAACGGAATGAATGGGCGATTTTTTGTACGAGCATATGCTCTTCCATAGACAGTACTACGGCCAGTACTGAGGTTATTTAACGCATTCTTTGATGCGACGGTACTCGAACGGTACCCGGTTTGCAGAGGGACCCTCTGCCTTACTTTAGTTTAGTTGTACAGATACCATATCATTCGTGTCCTCTTTTTCATCCTGGTGTCCTCATGTGTCTTTTCACAACTCTTTCCTCAGCTTCCATGTGTCTCGTTTCGGAGGCGGCAGCTTCCAGTTGTTCACGCCGTACCACCACCTGCGTACCCTCGCGCCGATGGAGCTGCCATGGACCTGCGCGTTCTTGTTCCAGTGGTGCCAGCCGATCAAGAATAAGTTGTAGATGACTCCTTGCGCCAGAGGCATCATGACCTGTGCTTCGTCAATACCGAAGAACCTTCGCAGACATTTGCGGGCTACCGACCTGGTCTCTCACTGTGATCCACGCTACCCTTCCCCAGGTGTCCGCCTTGGAGATGCTGTGCAGGTAGCTCTGTTCAAATCGGAGATCGGGCATGGGCGGGAGCTTTGCTGACCGCGGCTTAGGGTTCAGCACACTATAGGGAATATCGTCGTCGAGGTCGTCATCGTCGAGGTCATCATGCAAGGAGACTGGTTCTAATGTCACCGGCTCCTTTTCCGAAGCGGCTGTGGTGGGGTTGAGGTCGTGATTCGGGGATGGGGCACGGTTAATGTGCGCCGTCTGTATCGTCTCGGCGATTTGGATGGGCACGTTGGCAGCCATTTTGAGCTGTGTGGGCGTTTGTCTGGGGCGGGACTGAAGATGGCGATAGCCTGGCTTTGAGCTCGGGGTAGCTACTCTAAGGTGGTGATGGAACTGTAGGGAGGTCGCGGTAGAGTTGGCCCGTTAGTTGCATGGCTAGCGTGAATGCATCAGGACGATTAGCTGCGTTCGTTTAGATGCATGAGTGCTCCGGCAGCTGAGGTCATTGGCCTTTTCTCAGCTCAGCGCACCGTTTTACCCAACTTCAGCGGCAGAGATCGAGTGGGGTTGGATGGGCAACTAAAGGTACGCAGTGAGTAGGTAACATGAGCACGCATGGCTTTGTCTCAATTTTCTTATTTGCAGTCTGCGTCTTTGCCTCCATGGGTTTACCGACTCAATCCATGGGGACAGCTGTGTTCGTTGACTCATTTCTCGCGACATCCGATGAAATGCGAAACTCAGCTGGGCAAATCCGAAGATTTTGCCTTGCGTACCTTACCTTGCCTGACTAAACTTCGGTTTGTTGGAGTGAACCATGGGGGCGGCTCCAACGATGACGACGGCACGTGCGGGCTGCGGGAGAACCTGGAAGGGTGCAGCAGCCCAGCTGGTGCGCTGTAACTGGACGTCCCCAGTGGCTGAATGGCTAGGCACCCAGCACCACTATGACTCGCTTGCGGTTTAGCGCCCTAGGACGGGATTGGGTGTGTCCCCAGTCAGGCCCAATCCTTGTGCGGTGACAGCACAAAAAATCGACCTACATACGTGGAGCATCAAGTTTTCTTTCCTCGCAACACCGCATCGCATCGCACGCATCGGGAGAACCGCGCGACGACGACGACAAATCTCTCACCGTCACGCGACCGCGTACCCTTCATTTTGTTTTCGAGTTCGTTAATTCCCCCGACCTCAAGATGGCGGACGCTCAGAAGGACGAGGCCGAGAAGAACGTGAGTAGTTATTTTACAACAATTTAACGGAGCCCCTCCTTTTGCCCCGCGTTCCAAGACTGTGTGCAGTGTGCAGGCCAGGCTGACCGATGCGGCTGTTGCCATACAGATCGAGATATGGAAGGTGAAGAAGCTCATCAAGCGCCTCGAGGCCGCTCGCGGTAACGGTACATCCATGATCTCCCTCATCATCCGTATGTTCTCCCGCCGCGATGCCGCCGCCGCGACCCCATTTGACTGACCCCACCACAGCTCCCAAGGATCAGATCTCGCGTGCCGCCAAGATGTTGGCTGAAGAATACGTACGTCTCGTTCCTTTCGTGTCGAGCGCGGACGACTGCTGACACCACCGCACACAGGGTACTGCGTCCAACATCAAGTCCAGAGTCAACAGACAGTCCGTCCTTTCGGCCATTACCTCCACCCAGCAGCGTCTCAAGCTGTACAACAAGGTCCCTCCCAACGGCCTGGTCGTCTACTGCGGTGAAATCTTGACCTCGGAAGGCAAGGAAAGGAAGGTCAACATCGACTTCGAGCCCTTCAAGCCCATCAACACCTCCCTCTACCTCTGTGACAACAAGTTTCACACCGAGGCTCTGGCCGAGCTGCTTGAGTCTGACCAGAGATTCGGTTTCATCATCATGGACGGTAATGGAGCTCTCTTCGGTACTCTGTCCGGAAACACCAGAGACATTGTCCATAAGTTCTCGGTCGATCTCCCCAAGAAGCACGGCCGTGGTGGTCAGTCCGCCCTGCGTTTCGCCCGTCTCCGTGAGGAAAAGCGCCACAACTACGTCCGCAAGGTTGCCGAGTTGGCTGTCCAGAACTTCATCACCAACGACAAGGTCAACGTCGCCGGTCTGATTCTGGCTGGTTCCGCCGATTTCAAGAACGACCTCAATGCTTCCGACATGTTCGACGGCCGTCTGGCTTCCAAGGTCATCAAGGTTGTCGACGTTTCCTACGGCGGCGAGAACGGCTTCAACCAGGCTATCGAGCTGTCTTCCGAGACCCTTGGCAACGTCAAGTTCATCCAGGAGAAGAAGCTCATTGGAAAGTACTTTGAGGAGATCAGCCAGGACACTGGCCGCGTCTGCTACGGTATTGAGGACACCCTGAAGGCTCTGGAGCTCGGCGCCGTCGAGACCCTGATTGTCTTTGAGAACTTGGAGATCACTCGCTGGAAGCTCAAGGACAGCCAGAACGCCGAGCACATTCTGCACACCACCAAGCAGCAGGAGACCTCTGGCCGTGATGCTTTCTTGGACAAGGAGACCGGCCAGGAGATGGAAGTTGTCTCTCAGGAGTCTTTCCTTGAGTGGATTGCGGAGCATTACAAGGATTTCGGTACCAACCTTGAGTTCGTCTCGGACCGTTCCACGGAAGGAAACCAGTTCGTCAAGGGCTTTGGTGGTATCGGTGGTATCCTCCGATACAAGGTGAACTTCGAGCAGTTGGCTGATATCGACGAAGATGATGAATACTACGACGGTATGCTCTTCGGGATGCTACTTTGTGTAACAGCTGCTGACTTTCTGCAGATTGACCTTCCGAATCCCTCGAGATTGAGGGATCGACTCAAGCATCGTCTCTAACGCATAACAGCGAAGAGGAGTCCGCGCGCGCGGCGCCGCAGCCCGCCAACGCGCCGGCCCGCGCGCCCGTGGCCGCTCATCGGCTCTTCGCGGGAAAAAGCCCGATGAGCCCGGCTCACCTCACGCACCAAGTGGCGCGCCCGAGCCCGCTTCGGTCTGTTATGAAGGCCTCTTGAGTTGAGAACTAGTCTACAGGTATGTTGATGGATGGTTTATAGGTGAGACGTCTGGCTGACAATTCGCAGATACTCCTCTAGTAGGTAGAGGACAATTCAAAGCGGTCGGGAGGCGGCCGCTTGTTTGCGACTAGATAGAATGAAGTCAATATATTGCGTAGTCACTCCTTGAACATTGCGTCTCGAAGGGAATGAGAGAATGTGAACAATGAAACACAAGAAGAGGTTGCTCTTCTTTATCCTGGGCCACCTACAGAGAACTCGGCCGTTATGATTATGTCTGGATGAAACGCTTTCTATTTATTACCACTCTCCAAGCCTCACTGTGCATTGAACCGTATGCGAGCCATCTTAAGGCGCTTTCACGAGTGCACTGTCTGATATGCAATTATCGCATATACTCTTGATACCTGCATAACCATGTCAATCAGACAGCTTCCTTCATCCGTCTTGTGTAAGTCTCATCAACAGCCAACATGAGGCCGCTCATCCGCCGGCTTCATGCCGTCAATCGAAGTATCTCAACACATCATGCCATCACTTCATTGGAAGCGGGAATCGCTCAAATCCTGCACAAGAGCAAAGACGTACCAGACCACCTATCCCCCACCTCTTCGCATCTGCTAAACCTCCTGTTCTCCGATATCTTCGCTTCGTCCTCGAAAACATCTGTCCGGGAGTATCCTCCTGATGCGAAACCCGCGACATTCCTCCCGCAGGGCCATCATCTCGCTTACTTCCCACTTCAGTCCCCGCCCTCGGAGCTGATGCCAGACGGCACAGACCCGGACCACTGCCCCGGCGCGCCCTTCACCCGTCGTCTCTGGGCGGGGGGCGAGGTCAGGTTTCGTGAGGGCTGGGAGGATGAGCTGCGTCTAGACGGCAGACGCGTCAGTTGCGTCGAGAGCGTGGAGGACGTCCGACCTGAGAAGGGCCGGGTGTGGGTTGAGCTATGGCGGCGGTACGGCGCTGCTGCTTCGGCGGCAGGCGAGGGCCCTGCGATTGAGGAGAGGAGGACGCTTGCCTTTCTGCCTGATGTAGATACGCCGCTCTCGCCCAGGAGAAGTTTGAAACGTAAGTCTTCGCTTCAGTGATGAAACTGGGCGTGATGCTGACCAAAGACAGCTCCGCATGAGCCGACGCATTCTCTCACCCTCACACCCACCCAGAACCTCCTGACGAACTTCAGCGCATTGACGTATAACGCTCACGCGATCCATCTTGACCCGGCGTGGGCTAGGCAGGAGGGTCATCCGGCGACACTGGTCCACGGGCCGCTTTCACTGGCTCTCGTGCTGGCCTTTTTCAACCGGAGTGGCCAGCGGGTAAGATGGTATGGGTACCGAAATTTGGCACCGCTTTATTGCGGCCGGGAGATGACGGTGTGTTTGAGAAAGAAAGAGGACGCCGAGGAGAAGAGGTGGGATGTCTGGATCCAGGACGCCGAAGGGGGAATGTCTGTGAAGGGCACCGCTACGACTGTTGATGGCTAGACAGTTGTGAAAATGGGGGCTCAATAGGTCAGTCAATCACGCCTTAGTTCAGGTCTATGAATGATTCCAGCGAAAGAATGTCATTCAATGATCAGCTCTCTTGCTGTCATTGGACAACAGGGATACACAACCCAATGCGAATACAGAAGCAAACACCAAGGGAACATTCTAAGCAGGCCACTGCGTGCTCACCAAGTCAGGCACATCTCAGCTGCTAGCGACTGTCTCCTCCTCCCAAACGGGGAAAGCAGGCGCTTCCCGTCCGGAACATTTGTACACAACATTTTGGCTCTGCTGGGTATTGAGTCCAAGAATGACATCCCCCGTGCTGTTCCTGACCTCCAACCTAAGATCTCCGGGACCACCTCTGTTGTCCCAGTAGACGCGGAAAGGGACGTATGCCGACTCGGTGAACAGAAAGGTGCCGACGAGCCTGGACTGCGCCGGCGACGCCCATAGCCCATACACGTCGCTGTTGCCAGCGACGAAAGACCCCGACTTGGCATTGTTGCCGAACCAGAGCAGCAGGTCGTCGTCCGGCTGGTTGGCGACAACAGTATATACCCCCGGCGTGACGTTGATGTAACCGCGGTGCTGGACGATGGCGCACGTCGAGACTGTTCCCGCTGGACCCTGGGTTCCGTAGAGTCTAAGAGGAGAAAAGGCTTCGTCTCCGTTGTTGGAGAACCCGATGCTTGGGGTCACACCGGTGAGGACCGGCGTTCTGCCCCCGATGAGGCGGTTGAGGTCAAAGTTGCGCGGGCTGTTGCCCTGGACGTTGATGTAGTTCTGGCACAGATCCGAGGACGGTTCAATGGAGTAGAGAGCATACTCGAGGCCCGGAGTGCACGTAGGTGTGGTCGTGGTGATTGTGGTGGTCGCGGTGGTCGTTGAGGTGAAGGTCGGGCTCGGGGGCTCAGGCGTCGGGGAGACAGGGCTGTCCGAGATGGTCGAGCTGGAAGAGGTCAACGAATTCGACGAAGGACCTGGACCAACGACTGTAATCGTGGTTGCCGTGACGCCTTCGAAGCACTGGCAAGCGGACCAGTACGCGGTAACGTCGGGGCACGAAGAGGCGTAGGCAGGTTTCGTGCCCGTGATCACAGGGGCAGAGGCCTGGCGGGGACCATGAACGTTTCTCCTGACAGGGGATGGCTCAGAGGTAGCCCTGTCGTGCAGAGTTAGCAGGTGATCATCTAGTTAAAGGCTAGGGTCATGTACTCTATTACGTCTTCTGTCACAGTGGTAGTGACGAAAGCCGTGCAAAGCGACGATCTGGAGGACAACGACGGATCCTTCCGAGCGGTTCCGATAACTTGGCGGCCGCAGTTGTTGTTGCAGATCGACGCCGCTGTGAGTGAGGGAAGCGCTAGGGCGATCCGAAGAAGAGTGTTGTGCTTCATCTTGAGGTAGAAAGGGTGGTAGCGGGTAGAGTAGAGGTGTTGAATGATGAGGGAAAACTTATTGTAATGCGGTAGATGACAATGCTATTTATACCTCATTTTCAGCATCCTCCGACTACATTTGAGGCTCATCGCGATACTATTCCGATACTCGGCAGTTGACCAAACACCATCAACGTCTTTGAGCTAATTTCCACCCACCAGCTGGGGTCGAACACGATGACATGGAACCGAAGATCCCGGTGTGGTGTATAGTAGAGATCTGGATTCAAGATTACCCCATACATAGTAGAAGTTTCCGAGACAGATTCTGGGGAGTTAGTGCTCGAGTTCACCCCTACGCAAGCCACCCAAACCGCCGCTCTGGAGCTCCATCCCTTGGAGAACGCTACGGCATGCCAATAATCAGACACGGCCCAGAGGACCGGTTTTTTTTACTTCAGCTTCGAAGCGAGGATACCTTTTCGGTTGGCTGGTGCTCACCCATGTGGAAGAGATGAGGTAGGGCTGAACGAATTGATTCAGCCGGAGACGCCAGAGAGTCGGTGGCTGCAAGGGGGAATGGAAGGCGGAGCTACAGTCAGCCGCGTCTTCACACTACAATAGGACAATTCACGAAATGCAAAATAATGAATACGACATGGCGAAGATCTACCGCTTGCTTGTAGCGAGCCAGGGTTGAGCGCCTGGAATCTCCCTTGACTACGATTATGTCCATATATAGTTGGCCTTATTCGGCCGGGGAGTCACCACTTAGATCACCGGGCGCTCGGAAAAGCCTTCATCTGAGGTTGATCAATATCCCCTGCCCAGGAGCTAAATTAGTAGACATGAGGGATGTGAAAATACCATGAAATGTCACTTCGTCGCGGTGACGTTGCCCGGGATATTCCCCTCTGATCGCCGTCTTTGAGATTGTGTCAAGGGTTGCCCAAGTGCGCACAAGAACTCGAAGTACTCCACAATTACAATTTTCTAGTCTCGAATTTCTGTAAATACATATTACAGCTTTCCGTTGCTTCCCTGAATTCTGATCAGCTCCCTCAACTCGCGACCATAATCGTTGCCATTGGGAACTCTCTGTATGGTATGGATGTGATATTTTGCGGGCTCCTCGTTGGTGAGAAACACGCCAGAGTGATGATCGAACTCGAGAAAGGCTACAGGGCTCTGGATACGATAGTAAAAGGGGTCGGCTGGGCCGAAGCCACCGATCCAGGCGAAATAAGTCTCCGATAGGTATGCTCGTATGTGCTCCAGCCTGTGTTTGAGCGGTTCAGGCGGCAGAAGTACCAAGAACTCAGCCACGATCAACATGAGCAGCTCTTGCTGTTCCGTTGTCATTTCGGTGACTAGAACGCCTTCGTATGGAATAATTCTGTTATCGTGAAAAGCGCCAGCCAAGTGTCTCTGGTCAGTCAGGTCAGCCGTCGGCCAGGATGTTCAGCATTGATGAGCGGGGTTACCTGATCAGCTGGGTGCCAGCGGTCTTCTGGCATGGCCGGGTCATGCATTTTGGAGTACACTTGGGCTTTCTTCTTTATCTCTGGGGAAAGAGACTGCATAAGGCGCAGTCCCAGTTCGCTTTCATTCGCGCAGAGAGTCAAGCCCTTGTCGGGGCCTTCATCGATGATCTAGGAACATGTCAGCCGACTCGACTCCAATAAATCATGCTGAGAACTGACACTTGGCTCGGCGCCGACGAAAACAGGGCCTATAACCATCTGCTGTTCTGCAATAAACACGTTAAGAGCGAGATGGTGGCCGTATAGCATGAACGCCCATGGCGCCGTCTCAGAAGGCTCGCCGAATATGGTAAAGCTTGATGAGCATAGTCAGTCAGATTTCCATGAACAATGTGATGGACTCGCTCACAAGTAACTGTGGTCATTCAAGATGGCTTCTTTGCCGCAGATCTTCCCCAGAAACTTATTGGTCTTCATGGCACCCTGAACTTTGGCGAAGCCATTCTCGCTCAAAGATTGCTTGAGGATTTCCATGACGGCGTCGACTTTGACCTTGTCGATGTGCTCAAGCCGCAGACCGCACTTGAATATGACAACCTCTGGATTGATCCACTTTCTCCTGTGATCGTCAACTTGAGCATAGCCCCTCAATATCAGAATCAGGTCTTTGGCAGCTCACCACTCTTCAGAATCCAGGTCTCTCACCGCAACTTCCTTCTCATCAGGGCTAAGGAGTCGTATGAAATTATGAGCTGCTTTCACCTTTGGACAGGTCAGCACATGAGGTCTCTCATCACTGGCGACAGACCATTTGCTTCGTAGGCACTCCCTCGTTCTGGAGCTCGTACAGCCCATCCCTTTTCTGGCCATCGATCGTGATGCCATGGAATGGAGTGTCGAGGTTTGAAGTGCGGTTTCCCCATATCGACTTGAACCTCTCATTCTTCACGATAGCCTCCGAGTACTTGTAAGGGTCGCTAGTATCGAAGCCATCGAACCGAGCCCAGTCTGAAACACATTGTTAGTACGATCTGCTCGCAACCCTCGCAAATGCCCTGACTTTCCTTTCGGAGGCACAAAGCGATGATAATCGAACGCGCGAGTCTCTTCCGCAGACTGAGCCATCTTGAGTGAGGAAGAGAAAAACAAATTGCCGGGCATCCCGCATCGACGGGGCCTTTGAGGGGTAGATGTGACAAGCCGATGTTGCGACAGAAAGTAACGCACACACGTAGTCAGCGAACCGGATTCGTCCCATGAACCCCAACTCCCCGAACCCCGTCTCCTTGGAAATAGGAGTTAATTGCGAAGTCGCTCCCTTTTTTATACAAATCCGGTCAAGCTCCCCGCCCGGAGCTCCGACAAAGACACTCGTCCATATCTCGGTCGAAAGTCATTTTTCTAGAAGAAAGGCACGCAACGATGCTGTCCTTTTGCATCACCGCTTCTCTCCCACAAACACCTTCATTGAAAGGTTCGCCTCCAGCATGACCGTTACAGAGTTAAACAACGGAGCAGGCGCAAAGTACGCGAACGTCAACCTGAGCCCTGACGCTACGCCTTACGACTCTGTTCTCTTCCAAGACATTGTGCGACAGCTCGAAGAAGTCGATAATGGCCAGATTCGCGAAGTCGCGCCTGCAATAGTTGTGAGTGCCACTCTGACTTTAGCGGAAAACGAATAATACTGAAATAATACCAGGGCTCTATGCTTTGCGCTCAGCATCGAGGAGACTCGCTGCCGAAGCTCTTTCGCGACTTTGCTAAAGACAAGGACGACGAAGAAGTCAAAGCTCTGTTCGCAACCTTCAGGACTGCTCTCACCCTGATCTGGCCGTTTATCGGCTTGCCTCAGTGCGTCCCAGCCAGCTTGGGCTTGGTTGGTGAGATGCGAGAACGTGACATTTTCATGACGGACCAGATGGACAGGTAAGACCTTGGTCTATTTCATGTGGTACAGCAAAGGTAAGACTGACAAGAGTTCATCTCGCGCAGACCTTTTCTTTCCGAAGCCAACTGGCATCAGAAAGGGCTGGAGACAAGGAAGACGATTTACCGCACTGCGGCGAATTCAGAAGTCATGAATATGATGGGTGGTTTCTTCCCCGAGCTGAGTGAGAATCCATCTTCAACCAGGCTGAGGCCACATACTCACAAACTTCCATTCAGCATACATGACCCATGCGGTCGTCTTTGGTTTCGTCATCGGGGGTTCTGAAAAGACACAAGGCCTTCCGCTTTGCGAGACCATCATTGCCGCCGCAGTGGCCGCGTTGGGTGCCACGAGGCAGACAAAGACTCACTTCAAGGGTGCCATGGGCTTGGGCATCTCTGCGGCGGCAGTTGAAGCCGTCTGGCAGGCCGCAGAGCAGGTGGCAGAATGGAATGGCAGCCGCCTCCCGGCGCCGATTGACGTTGCGGCATTGGCAGATGAGGTTGGAATGAAGCTCGAGAGCCGAGGCAGAATGTAGACAATCAGTGCAGAGATAGGCTTGTCCAATGGCGCCCTACCGCACGGAGTTAGCACTTGAAAGCTCGGGATGATTGATGCTATTGGAGACGATGGCGTATGGTTGAGGTGCCTTTACTCGAGTTTAGTTGACGCCGTTTGCTACATTTAAGAAGGTTGGCGTCACGGACGAACCATTAGCTTCTAAGGTCTCGCGTTCTGAACCAGTCTGTGTTTCTGTCAGACATCAGATGACTTGCTTCTTTATTTGAATAGGCCATGGTTTGTTTATCGCCGTCCAAAACAATTTAACACTCCAAATTCCTCTATCGATATGGGACGTTGACAGGTCAGCATTTGGCAGACCGGAGTTCCCTGTCTCAATGTTGACCTCTCTTGTCTTTCCCTTGGGCAGGGGATCAAATGTAATACTAGAACCGCACCGCGCGAACTTGGCTCGTGTCGCATGCCATGAGTAGCAGCTGCTTCATGGTCCATCGTCCATGCTCCCCCTCTCCCCTCCCCTCCCCTCTCGAGCCGCCTCCTACCTCAGAAGACCCCACCACACACTCCGTACGCAGTACGTCTTTCCTTCCACAAGGCCTGAACATGTTATGTAAAGGGAAATGTTAGGGAAATCTTCAACACAGTAGGAGTCGTCTCAATGATGTAGGACAGTGGATCTTGACTGGGCATCCGCTCACAGAGGGTTTAGGGTTAACAATGATCGACTGAGGGACACTTGAAGGGCAGATAAGTTTTGACATGGAATGGGCACTGCCTCCACGCTGAGTCAACAAGGACGAACTTCACCTGGAGAAATGTCAACAGAGCAGGGCATAACCCATCATGCGGAGCTGGGAAGTTGTATGCCTGCCTGATCAGGAGAACTCAGATACGCAATCCGAGGAGTCTTACGTTCCTCCTACAGAGGGAGAGACGGCTCCGTGATTGGCTTCTCATCACTGTTCCCGCATGCTTTTCATCACTGCCCCCGTAGGCTTGAACCCACTATGAGAGCGTGTAGCGACGGAGCTTGCTTCAGATTGCAAATAATGGAGGCCAGCAGCATCACCTGCCTCACCTGCCTCCCGCTGCATCATGCATTTATCTTGTCAAACTTGTCGAAAAATTCCAACACAGTCCCAATGATGTAACTAAAGTTGTAACCCCTGAGAATGTAGCAAAGCTACAATATGCTAAGATCATATTTCACTGAGGTCTAGTGGGGGGGTTCTTCTTTTTATAACTTTTGAACCTCCGTCTTTTTTGCAAACTCTCCCACCTTGAGCGATGCAAAGCTGTATAGGGTACCCAAAATTTCTTTGCATTCACCTCTATGGTTGTTTGGTTCTTGCGCGGTGGCTTCCACGTGGGTCTGGGGGCAAAACAAACTTCCCGTGTCCATACGCAGGGATCGAACTGAGACCTTCAAAATAGCCACACAAGGCCGTTAATCTCGAGCATCACTCTTAACAAGAGACCGATGAGTTAAAGTATGCACGGTGGTATTACGTCTAATTAGGACTATTCTAAGTAATTATTGTCTAAAGTCGACCCTTTACCTCATTAAACTCACGCGCAGTCCTGCTGCTGCGCGCCAGGCGGTCACCATATCTGATGAAGATGAATGGGATCACGCCCATGGCCAGCGCGATGAAACCCAGTACTGAGGGCGCCCAGTGCACTCCAAGATTGGTATACATGCTGTTGGCTGCCAGGGGCAGCGTGATGGCTCCGATGGACCGCGTCATGCTGGCGGCCGCATGCGCCGACGCAGAGTACTGGCGGAAGACGTCCGTCAAATAGTTGATCATGCCCATGAAAAGCAGCTGGAACCCGCAGCCGAAGAAGATGCCGCTCAGCATAGGGACAATTGGAGACGTTGACGGCCAGACGGTCCAACCGAGCCAGAAAAGGGAGATGACCATTCTGCGAGCTGGGTCAGTCATCTGATCGAGAGGCTTACAGTGGCATGAAGCACTTACAGGGGAGATGCAAAGCATGCAAGAGGTAGTCTTCGGTAGATCTCGTTCTTGGTCCACTCTGCGCCGGCCTTGGTTTGCCGGTCATGGTACCAAGTGAAGGCACCGAAGACGAAGAGCGAGATGATTACACCGACAGCCTCTGTGATGGAACTTGTTAGATGCGTTGAATCGGAGAACACGGCTGAACTTACGAGGAATGAAGGCCAGACCAGCCATCGCGGGAGAAAGGCCATAGAAGCCTTGGAAAATCACGGGATATGCTTGGAACATGAGGTAAAAGACAGAGTATGCCAACGCCAGGTACGCAGAGGTGCAAAACAGAATCGGCTCGGTCACGAGGAGCGTCACCGGGCGAAGAAAAATCTTCTGAACGTCAAACGGCTTCAGCTCAAGTTGCTGCCCGTTCTCGTCGTCTGCGCCTTGCTTCTTGATCGTCTTCTTGACGGCCTTGTTGTGGAGAACCGGCGCATATGTCTCCGGCAGGGTGAGAACCAGAGGCAAACCCAGTGCGGCAATCATCCCAGCAATCCAAAACGGCCAACGCCACGACATTGGTGACGAGAATCCCGAGATGATGGGTCCAATCAGGGGTCCGATGGTCGTTACGGTCATGTAGAGAGCCATGGCGTTGCCTCGGGCGGAGGCGTCATCAAAGATGTCGGCATAGAGCCCACCGAGAACACTTGTGGGTGCAGCGGCATTGATGCCGCAGAGCAAGCGGAAGACCAGAAGTGCTGCATAATTAGGAGCCCCTGAGCAGGCGAGCATGAAGACGAGGTAACCGAGGAACGTTCCAATGAGGACCGGTCGGCGCCCGATGTATTCGCTGAGAGGAGCGAAGAGAAGAGGACCAATGACTGTTTGGAAATGTCAGAATTGACTCGTTGCAGACTGCAGCTTAAGCGTAGCATACCATAGCCCACCATGAAGAGTGAGTTGAGGAGGATGAGATGAACGCGGTTGGTTACACCAAATTCGGCGCTAATGGCGTTGAGAGCGCCCGAGGGCATCGAAGAGCCCAAGTTGCCATTGAATGTACATGTGAATCCGGCAATGACAATGTGCAGTTTTCTCATCTGGGACGTGTCAGGACTGTCACTCGCGTCGTATGTATCTTGGGAACTTCGCGTACCGGCGAGAATTTCGTCGCATCAACTACTTGATGTTTCTCCCATGAGGGATCGTCAGAGATGTTTCCCTGGTCCTCCACGTCGATAGTTGGCTGGTTGTCCTGGACAAACCCACCAAAGCGTTCAGTGTCTGAACCCATATTCACGGTTGAAAAGTGCTAAGAGTTCACTCGAAATTCAAAGAGAAAATGCTTCAATGAACTTGACCTGCCATCAGAGGACCACCAACAGAGACGACGACAGAAGCCATTGCCCTTATGTATTCTCATTTTACGTACTCTATATTTCATTGACCGCTTGAAAATTTCTCGAACTATTACAATTCTTTTCATGTGGCTCAAAGGCAGTTTCGTGTGCTAATATGGGCCACTTGGACGCAGGAAACGGTGCAAGTCCATTGGCTCCTTTCGCCGACTCTCTCGACTCGGGAATCGACTGGCTGACAAAGCGGGTCAAGATTATCCGCATGATTGGTCAGTTCTGCCGAGCACATGAAAACCAACTAAAAAAACAAACTTCCGAGCACGCTTCGGGTTTTCCCCCTTCATCCACAATTGGGGCGACACAACTCAACTCCCGACTCATACCAGTCGAGATGCTCCCACAAGCCGACGTTAACCTTCCAACCTTTGTGGCCTCTTCGGTAATAGGGCCCCTCATCTCGTCAATCAATCGGTAATGGTGACAGAAGGGCGTGTTGGGCGCAGGGCGCATCAAAGCCCGATGTCGAAAAGATCAAGAACTAGTATGGAACCCGTTCTCGGCTCTTGTCCGTGCTTGTGTTAAAGCCAGATCCCCTGCTGACCATGCCGCAGACGGAAGAGCGTGTCTGACATGTCATCGGAGGAAAGTCAAGTGCGATATTCTCGAAAAAGGCGCCCCTTGCTCGAAGTGCCAGGCAAACAACATATCCGACTGCCAGATTTATGAGAAGAAGAGAACCCGGTTGTCCGCTCGCGTTGCCCTGAGCTCCAACGTGCCAATCCAACCACGATCAGTCGGCTCCCAGTCCGCGACGGCGCCTGCAACGCCAATTCCGGCTAGAGCCAGCCCCTGGGAAGATGTTGCCGCTTCCGTTCCGCGGCCGAGCTCAGCATGCGATGCCACCACTCAGGCCGACCGCGCCGGCGATGAGGATGCCACACGCAACATGGCCGACTTCCTAAATAGGCAAGAAGTTGAGCATCCGGAAATCACACGCTGCGGCCGCCTGTTCTTCATCGGCACCGAGTTCTCCAACCTCCACTATCTGGTTCGACAGCGCTCGAGACGACCAGACCAGAGCGTGTTGCATTTCGGCAGCCAGCCTCTCGCCCCAAAGGTGCCTTCAGTGCCGGCCGAGGTCCTCGAGCTACCGCCAAAGGCCTTGGCTGATCAACTGGTCAAGGCATACTTTGTCCATGTCAACCGTGGCTTGCCCATCATCGACGAGGAAGACTTCATGAGAATCTATAATGGGACGGAGGGCGGTGGCCACGTCCCTCGATGCAGGCCGCATTGCAGACCCTTGTCCTTGTTGTTGCTCAATGCCGTCTTTCTCGTTGGAGCACGCGTGCTGGAACCGGGGCGAGAAGAAATCAAGTCTATAAGGTCTGTGTTCTTTAGGAGGACCAAGGCCCTCTTTGATTGTCGCTTTGAGCAACATCGCGAGGTTTACTTGCAGGCCTCGCTCCTTCTCACCTGGCAATGCGACGACCTCGAAGACATTGTCTCCAATACTTGGCACTGGGTAGGTGTTGCGACCCGGACGGCCTTCGGTATGGGCATGCATCGAGATGCAACACCCTCTAGTCTGAACGCCATGGACAAACGACTCTGGGTTCGGCTGTGGTGGATTCTCTTCCAGTTCGACGTCATAGGGTCTGCATCCTACGGCCGACCTCAAGCCATGTGAGTTTCTATCTCATAGGCTCCAGATTTCCTGCTTATGCTGACGGCTGATGATGACATTAGAAACCTTGACGAGTCAGATGTACCGCCCCTAGAAGAACATCATTTTGAGGGTATATCCAACGCAGAATACGACTTCACAATCCAGCACACCCGTCTCTGCCTCATTTTCTCCAAAGCGATGCGGAAGAGGGTTGCCCTCCGATCCACCGCCGCAGACCGAGCAGCCGCAACGGCAGAAGCAGATGCAGCGCTAGCAGACTTGATAACACATCTCCCCGAAAAACTCCAAAACTCCAAATCTGACCCCAACCCATGGCAGGCAATATTCAATCTCACGTATAACAACTTCCTGATCCTGCTTCACCGGCCTTCTCCCAGGCAAGACCCAGACAGCCACCCATCTACATCGGACACCGACCTCAGCATATGTTGCGACGCAGCCATCACAATCTGCTCCATTTTCGAGTCCATGCGGAATAGGAACTTGCTGTCCAAGCTCTGGTTACCAAGCATCCATGTGCTCTTCACTGCTCTAGTGCATGTATCAGACCAGATGCATTCCTCTAACCCGCTCATCGTGGCCAAGTCCAAACGCCTCTTTGACTCTCTGATAGCAACTTTGCATGCCCTCAAGGAACAGTGGTTGTACGCGCAGAGTCTCTTGGCGCTGTTTGAGGGGCGGAACGTAGCAGGACCCCGGCGTAATCGGCTCCAGGCCGCAGACTCTGCTGGTGAGGGGGATCTTCTCCGCCACGGTGCTGGCTCCGGTACGGCTCAGCCCCAAGACAACATTGGAATTGCAAGTGGTGTTCTCAACGGCTCGATTGCAGGCTTGCCCGTCAGCAGCCAACCTGGACAACCCGTACCGGCTTACTTAGCCCCCATCGGTCTTGACCCATCCGACCCAAGGCGTCTTGGGGCCCAGCAACCCGATGCCGTGGTCGGAGACGTTGCCCCAAACAATCACATCTACGGCACGAGCTTTGTGGGAGACGATCTGGGCCTGGATGGGGACGCTGATGATATGGACATGTTACAGGTGCCTTCAGCATTGGAGTTGCTTCTCGCAGGCGTTGGCAACGATTTTGGCTTTCATTACTAATTCCGAGCCCAAGTTCTAGCCCGCACGACTTTGTGCAAAGAACCTGCGTCTGCCCCCTCAAAGCTCCAGCGGGTGTTCCCCCTTGTGTCTCGTTTTGATAGACTTCTACAGTGTTAGACTACCCGATAGTAATGCTCAGCTTGTCTTCAATACACATCATTCAGCTTATGGATCGGTTTGGCTGAAAAGCACTGGTCGTCTTGAGGGTAGTTTTGATCATTTGTCTAAAGTCTATGCGCCTAATCTTTCTTACCGTCTAGTCGAGACAGTAGCTCACTTTTGGGGGCTTCTTCAGCCCACGTCTTCCTGGGTAACTCAAAGGTAGACGATACACGACCATACGAAATACCTCCCAGCTGAGCAATGGGTCTTAGTTTCTCCAGCTCAATGTGGCTGACATCGGTATTCGTCGCATCTTCCTGCACCCAGAACCGCGACGCCTTGATCAACGCCATACCGGCCACGCTCCTCCCCTCGCCTCCGTCCGAGTGGTCGCTAAACTCCTTGATGTCGACAACTTTCCCCTCGACGGACAGAACAGACTCCCGCACGCGGGAGGGCCGCACCGTCGTCGAGGGCGCTTCGTGCAGGCCCGAGACGACCCACTCCGACACCCCGTAAGGGGCGTCGAGCGACGTCGCGTTGACGGCCTCGATCATGGTCTCGGACACCGTGTTGATGACGCACTCGCCCGACTCCTTGAGGTTGCGGTAGGTGTCCTTGGACCGCCCCGCCCTCGCCGAGAAGCCGACCACGAACATGGGCGGGTCGTGGTCGATGACCTGGAAGTAGCTGAACGGGGCGAGGTTCTTTGTGGTCCCGTCGCCGGATACGGTGCTGATGAAGCCGATGGGGCGCGGCGCGATGCCGGAGATGAGGAGACGGTAGTTGTTGATGGCCGGCCTGTCCGCCGCGTAAGGGTCGACTTCGATGTGGTTCTTGGCCGTGGAGCCCGGGACTCCGTCGCCGTACTTCCAGTCGGGATGAGGGTGTTTGGTGACTTGTATCGGGGCGTTAGATTTATCGAAGTCAGGTCGGTTCGCTTGTCTCTTGTCAAAGTCGTGAATCCTTTCTACTATTTGGCTGCTCGGAGCTGGTGGCGCTGATGTTGCTGTTGCTGCGGAGGAACTCATCCTGGCAAGCATCATTGGTGCCGCATGAAGTGACTCAGGTCGAAAGAAGCGTGAGCTTGTTGTCATCAGTTTCGGTTCTCAACAAGCACGTCAAATGGGACACACCTCTTGGTAACGCACTGTCTTGCGGATCTTGGGATCATCGTGAAGCTTGACGGTTCTTCAGCAGTTTTTCAGTGAGCTCATTGCAGATTGAGTTCTCGTGAATATTCGAAGTTGAAATAACACCGGAATCTCATGTGAACGCAATTATCAAGTGAGACCGAGGAGTTCGGCGACATCACGCAAAGTCGGGTGCGCAATGCCGAGGGGTGTGGGGCCGGAGAGTGCCCTCCGACGCAGGCCCGGTGACCATGTCCCGTAACTTCACCCGAAGCTGTACTTATCTTCGAGGTATTCGGGAGATTGTGATAATCGGATTGATGGCAACTGCGATCTCCTCTCCGGGGATTCGAAATTCTAGGTTTTATTGGAGATTCGCCCTTGTAGCAAAATCCAACTCGAACAATCAAGTAAAGGGACCAATAGTGTATCTAGGATCTAGACTGGTCAACACATGTCAATGTCAAGCCTGAGGCACGCAATACCCTTCGTTTCATGCGTAGCACCTGCAGCCAATACTTGGAATTCTAGGGGGATGCGCCTGTATCAAAGGAAAAAACAGAGCCCATTTATTGAATCACCGAGGCTTGCTGAACTGGCGAGACCCGTTGATCACCGCTTCCGCAAAAGTTCCCCTTGTGCCAGCTTTCTCTACTGTAATCAACGACTGAATTGTCCCTCCTCTTGGTGACGAGATCGCCTCCCTCATCGACGCGGTCTGTTCCCCGTTCTCCAGCACCGTCACCAGACCTTGTAATCCTTGGACCACCAAGTCCCTGGCTTCAGACCTCTTAAGCCCCTCGGCAACAGCGCCATCTAGGAGACCATCCAGAGGCACCGAAATAGTTGCGAGACACGCCGTGACCAGCATGGAACCGATGTTCATCAAGTCAGGCGGCAAGATCCTCAACTTTCCAACGCGTGCGAAAATAGATTCCAAAACGTGTGTTTCCCGATCTGGAAGATCGTCGGGTACTTCCAACACAGTCATCGACTGCCGATAGCGACACGCGATGGTGGGGAGGGCGCGGGTGAAGTGTATACCCCTCTTCTTCTCCTCTGTTTTAACATCTGACACTGCTAGCTCGTTGAGCTCTCTCACTGACAGCCCTGCGAGCATGCTAACTACCAGCTTCCCCTCGAGCGCATCTAGAAAGCCCGGCGTGTCGAAGACCCCGGCAGCCATGTATGGTTTGAAGCCGAGTATGACAATATCTGCTTCCTCAGCAGCCTTCGCCGGCTCGCCATGGGTAACTCGAACTCGGCCTGCGTCCTCTCCCAGTGACTCAGAGAGCACATCGGCCGATCTCGAAGTCTTTGTGCACGCAATAAAACTAAAGTCTTCTGGCTTTGGGACTTCTGAAGTGTGTGACGGGTAAGAATCGAGGAGCCCGCGGAGCAGAGCAGAGCCCATAGAGCCTGTTGTACTTTCGTCAGCGATGTGTCAACCGAGATGATGATTCAAGTAACGTACCGCAGCCGATGAAGGTGATGGTCTGCTTCTGCGTTGTCATGGCGGTGTCCTGAATATTCGACAGTGCAGATGTTTGTGTTCGATGTTTGGAACGCCCTGGAGTCGAGTTCATTCCCGAAGCATCCAGGTTGCAACTGTCGGGTCGTGTCTCCCGACACCCTCGGTACCCCATTCTTGATAAGGACCTGCAGCGGGATCAGCTTCCGACAGCCCCTCCTCCGAATCCGCAGTCCATCGCCGCCAAGAAGTCGGGCATGTCCAACTGATCGGCCCAGTCGAGTAAGGCGTTGGAGGAAGGTTCGAGGCAATCCATCATTCCAAAGCCCCTGTCGGTCTCATCGACGTATTCCGGGACCGGCCACTGAGTGTCACCTCCGGGATCCGATCCGGATGAATCGGAGGGTCCAGAGTAGCGAGGGGTAATCGATTCCAAAGTCGCCTCCAGCTGCTGAAGCTCCTGTTGACGCAATGGTGCAACCACACTGCCATTATCGACCATGTGCTGGAGTATGTGGTTGATGTCGTCCCGCCACCCGTTGTCAGGAAGCAGAGAAGGGCTGATGACCCGGAGGAGGTGAAGTAGAAACGCAGAAGAGTACGCATCCTCCAAGTCGAATGGCATGAAAGATTCTGCAGTCACACTATTCAGCTCATGTTCTTCCCACCTAGATCAGACTTGTGAGACTTACCTAAAAGATCCCCCTCACTAAGCACAAAGAGGGTCCGGAGAGTCGTGCGCGCCGAGTCAACGCAGGACCGCAGGATCGACGACATAGGTGGCCGCAGCTCCAAGCTCTCAAATTTTTGGGAATTTGCGCGTTCTAAATGCAAGTGAAGAGCACACATGACCAGAGGCCTGGTTGTCAAAACGACACACTGCGAGTCTCCTAGTCAGCTGCGAGGAGCCCTGTTTGCAAACGCGGCAATTTGCGATTCCACTTACATGATGATAGGAGAGCATCAGCCTCAAGACTGTTCGAGACGCTCTTGGAATCTGGCCGTCAAAGTGCGTGTCCAAGAGATCATGGAGCTCCGTCGAAATCTGTGCCAGCGTGCGAAGATTCGACTGAATGTGTTTGACAAGAGAACCGTCGAAGTCATGACCGACGCCGTACACGGCTACGAAAAGTCAGCGTCCTCTTCCTCTCGGTTCGGTGGTCTCATGAGCTCACTCGTGAGTATCGTCGCCATCAACCGTGACAAGCGCACGTGTAGGGACATGCTCAGGGCTTCTAGGGAGTTGCTAGTCAAGCATGGAAGCTTGGCTGTGATCTGCTGGTTGTGGATGCCAGCGGTGCCACCCATAAGCGCAGAGAACTCAGAATCGATGATGTGAGTGACCCAGAAGATGAGATTGTATCGTCGTGAGAGCTCGGGTCCGAAGATGCGTTCCGGCATGTGGCGATGCATACCTATACACACACAAAGACGAGACGCCTGTCCGATCTGCGAAGACTGTGAGTTGCGTTCAACAGAAGCCTGACAAACTTGGAGGCTCACATATTGAAACGCCGCAACTCTCAAGTCGATAGATTGAAGATAGACGGCTGCCAGCACAAGAACTTGCACCGAGAGCAACGAATCCCCGCCCAAGTCGCCTTGCCTGGGTAGCAGCATCATTGCTCTTTCTGCAAAGACATGACCCGGCGGCTTTCCACGAGCGCACCTCCTCCGAAGCACAAACGCTTTTCCAAATGCCAGGATGAGAAGGTGCTGGGCGTACCAGAGACGGCAAGAGGCTGCCTTGCGTGCCGGGTTTTCGTAGAGTTCGTCAAGGTTTTTGAGGTAAGTACTTTCGTCTATTAAGTGATTCAGCAGGCCGAAGTATGACTTGGCTGCGTAAAACAACGACTTTGAAAAGTCGATGGAAGGCAGATCTGAAACAACCGGAACGTCGCCGCGTTGGGGAGAATGCCACTCCATCTCACAGGCTTTGCCATCGGTATTGAAGGGGTCGAGTGTGCTTTCAGTTCCCGGCGACATCGTTCTGCCTAATAGTCCAAGGACCCTGCGGCAGAATGCCCAGGAAGACGAAGGCGCCATGTACCCTCAGAGAGGATCAGTTGACAGTCGGGCTTTGGGGAGACAAAACTTTATAGGGCTTGACTTACAGAATCGTCCCTCTGCCGAACGAAATGGAGGATCGTGTTCTTCAGGATGACTGTTATTGAGTAATGACTGGATTCCATCGTGATCTGTTGTGTTATCCTCGCGCGCATCGTCCATACACCTGTCTAGGGATGCTTCGGCGGTGCCCACTGAAAGGGGTCTGTCACCGAATGCATCTGTTGAGTCTGTCTCTGCTTGATCTAGAGTAATCCTTGGCTTAGCAGTTCGATCACAGAAAATGAGGGCATGACGAATACCTTGTATGATAATGCTAGAACCTCTGCCGTTCCTGCTTGGTCGGATAACCTCCTGTTGGATCCTGCCAGCCTCTGCAGTCCTTGAGCGTCTAGCGTTACCTCGCCGGTCCAATGTCCGCAGTGTTTCTCTCTCGGGTCTCCCATCTTCAATTTCAGTTGACGGTCTTGGCGTAACTTCGTTTGAGGAACGAGCTCCTCCTCTCGTCAGCTGTTGTGATTGTTGGAGTTCTAAGAGATAGCTGCAGCAAAAGGAACGAGGCACGAGGTCAGCACAAAGACGAACTCCGAGAGATCGGGAAAATGATTATATTGGCGGACCTCTCAGGGACGAGAACCCGTTTAATCCCCGGTGCATATACACATGTTTCGCTCTGACGCTCACACCGAGCGCACGGCTGCCGACCGGAGCATTTAACTTTCATGGACCGGCATCTCTCACACCTGATTTACGTCGGTCAGCTTGGTGCCAGACCTGTATCCGAGACACGTACGCTCTGGAGCACTTCTTGGTGATGCGATGATCATTCCGTAGGGTCGACATTGTGTGTAAGCCTGAAGCGTGGCCAGGAGGGAGGGCAGTGTCGGAGGCGCGATCCCGACGTCTTATGTACAGTGCGTTGCGTTGATGGCGTCCGCCCCCAACTTTTAATCGGGAGGAAAAATTTCCGCTAGCCCAGAAACCCCCAAAATTACCACAAACTTCACACCCTAATAACTCTATGCGTACGTAATGCGCGGGAACAAAACTTATATTATTAGAATTATCTAATCGACAGCTATCGATTAATATAACTTTTATCC
Source organism: Colletotrichum theobromicola (assembly GCA_014705045.1). NCBI lineage: Eukaryota > Fungi > Ascomycota > Sordariomycetes > Glomerellales > Glomerellaceae > Colletotrichum > Colletotrichum theobromicola. The sequence goes on from JABGLZ010000123.1 coordinate 133,253, forward strand.
CCGCGCATAACGTACGTATAGAGTTATTAAAGTGTGAATTTTGAGGTACGTTTTAGGGGTTTTTTAAAGAGGACACGTAAGCGGAACGTCCCTAGTTCTAAAAACCCCTTAAACTGACCTAAACTTCACATATTAATCACTCGATGCGTATATAATACGCGCGAATAAAAGTTATATTATTAGAATTACCTGATTAAGGGCTATCGATTAATGTAACTTTCGTTCCCGCGCATTGTATACGTACTTAGAAATATAGCTATGAAGTTTTGTAAGTTTTGGGGATTTTCAGCCCAAAAGCCCCTTTTTTTGCCTTTTTCGGGCGGAAAAATTGGGGGCGGACGCCGTCAACGCAACGGACTGTAGCAGCGCACAGAGCAGGCCGCTTTCGGAGGCCCGGGATCGCGACCCTCGGGACCGGGGACCCGATACGCGGGAGGCCCCACGATAGCTCCTTATCTACAAACGCGGGGTGGCGGGGTCAACATTCCAGCTGCATCACCATGCGTCGCAATGATCTCGTAATTTTCTGCTTTCGGGTCGTCTACGCGATAGACACATGGCACTTGAATACGAAATTAGCATGTAATAGCGGTGGCTGCCGACAACAACCCAAAGCGTTCAAGCTTCACTAATTATCCTGCTGAGAATATCCAAGAAACCGAATTCACTTGCTGCGCTACTTCAAAAGCCATCAAGCATCATTCGACGGGTACTGCACTCTCTCGAGAGGAACGAAATCCTCCTTGATGGACCTGACGCTCGTAAAACGCTGAAGGTGCGCCATTGTACCGGTCTTGTCATTGGTGCCAGAATCACGGCTTCCACCAAATGGTTGTTGAGCCACCAGTGACCCGGTGCACTTGCTATTGATGTAAAGCATTCCGGCAGCATGCTTGAGGGCAGTCTGCGCCTCTCTGGAAGCGTACGGGTCCTTGGCAAAGATGCTGCCGGTGAGGCCGTAACGAGAAGTCGTGTCCAGGGTCTTCAACGTCTGCCCCCACTCCTCGTCAGGATACACGTAGACGCCCAGGATGGGACCGAACAGCTCGCGAGACATGATATCATGCTGCGGGTTGGACGTCTCATACACTGTTGGGTGAACAAAGAAGCCCTCGGCCTTGGAAGCCTTGCCGCCGGCGACGAGCTCCAGCTCCGGGTCGGTCTTGGCATCCTCAATCACCTTGGCGAGTTTGTCGAACGAGCGCTCGTGGATGACTGGCGTGATGAAGTTGGTGAAGTCCTCCACGTCTCCCACCTTGAGCTGCGCAATCTGCTCTTCCAGGTGGCGGCGGAACTCGGGCCAGACAGATTCGGCCACGTACGCTCTCGACAGTGCGGAGCACTTTTGTCCCTGGTACTCGAACGCCGCTCGAACTGCATGAAATGCGGCGCTCTTGACGTCTGCAGAGGGGTGGACGATGGCCCAGTTCTTCCCCCCAGTCTCTCCGACGACGCGAGGATAGGAGTTGTAAGTGCCCTTGCCGACGTGGTCGCCAATCTTCTTCTGAATGCCCTTGAAGACTTGGGTTGAACCGATGAAGCTCAGGCCCGCGAACTCTGGCCGCTTGAGAACGGTGTCCGTCACCTCCTCTGCGTCGCCCGGGAGTAGCTGCACCACGTCCTTGGGTAGACCGGCCTCCAAGAGAATCTGGTGGAGCAGGTAGGCAGAGTGAAGGGCAGAGTCCGAAGGCTTCCAGATCACCACGTTTCCGAGCAGCGCAGAGGGCCCGATGAGCGTGGCTCCCAGGGCAGTGAAGTTGAACGGGGCGACGGCGTAGACGAAACCCTCCAGAGGCCGATATTCCAGCTTGTTCCACTGCCCTGACGGGTGAACCTTTGGCTGTTGGGAGAAGAGGGACCAGGCTTCCTGGATATAGTAACGGAAGAAATCAACGGTCTCAGTAGGCGCCTCGATTTCGGCCTGCCACACGTTCTTGCCTTGGCCTATCATCGTTGAAGCAACGATCTCCTGGCGGTACTTGCCGGCAATAAGCTCCGAAGCGCGCAGGAATATGGTCGCGCGATCTTCAAATGGGAGGGCCTCCCAAGCTGGCTTGGCCTTGAGAGCAGCATCTACCGCGGCGTTGACTTGTTCTGAGTCTGCAATAGCGTACTCGGCGACTGCTTCACGATGCTTGGAGGGGTTTAGCTGCCGTCGAGTTGAATGCGTTTTCACAGTCACGCCGTCGATGGTGATTGGGACCTGAACCGGCATCTGGCTTTTCAACTTTCGCAGTGATTCTAGTAGTCGTGCCCTCTCCGGAGAGCCTTTGGCGTATTCCAACTACCCGAGTATATATTAGAATTGACGACTACCTCCGCTCGACTAGGACATAAGACGCACCATTGGCTCATTCTCAAATTTTGGAGAGTGAAGGAGACTCAAAGTCCTCCCGCCATAACTTAGGGGCCGAGTGTGTGATGTGCAGACTCGCAACATAGGCCGTCCATGGCCGTGGGAGATGCAAAGTTTCCTCATGCTTGCCATTGTAGAATAGAATGAATGTTTGATCGCAAACAGGACCACTTTGCCCGGACGCTCCTTGGCTTTTCAATGCGATAAGCCTGGCCAAGATGGTGGAGGGCTCGGGACCGCCATCCCGACCCCCATCTTCGAGGGCCCCTCAGCCGCCAATGTCCGGCAGATAGCAACGATGATCACGGGGCCATGCGAGATGGTCTCACATGACGACAAGCACTGAGGGGTAGCCAAGGCAAGATAAGGATGTCGGGACGGTATTCCGGGGATGGGAGTTTTGGTGAGGGAAGTGTACGTAACTCAAAAGACGATGAGCAAGGTTCCGGATGCCATTATTTATCAGCTAGGTTTCGCCCAGAGTAGTGCAACCAGAATAGTACGATTAGACGAACCTTCATGCTGTTTCCCCTAGCCATATCCCGTCTGAAATGCCCATTATTACCGTTGCCACAAGGCCAAACGTCAAGACCGCCAGTATCGTTGGCGTGCGCTTCTCCAGTAATGTCCAATTATTCAAGCGGGATAGTTGGGACACCGAGAAGAAGTCGCCAACAGCACTGTCTCGACTGCCGACAAAAACTCTCCTCAGATCCTTGCTACTGACCTCCTTGATGCGCAGGCGCTGGATCTCACGACCCTCACTGGCTGCGCTCGACTACATGACCAAGTCAAAGAGCATGCTGCTGAACCCAGATAAGAACCCTGCCCTGAACAAGTTGCTGCGCTGGACCATCTACAATCACTTTGCCGCAGGCACGTGCCGCCAGCAAGTTGTTCAGTCTACCGCGGAGACCAAAAGCATCGGATATCATGGGGTCATCTTGGGCTACGCCAAGGAGTTCGTGCTTGAAGACCCGTTTGGTTCACAGTCCGTCGAGGCCGAGAACGGTTACAGCCAATGCCACTATCGGGTGGTGGAGGATTGGAAGCAGGGTACTTTGGAGACGCTCCGCATGATTGAACCTGGAGACTTTCTCTCCGTCAAGTAAGCTTCCTTTGACAGACCTGCAAGTTTGCATCGCTGACTATGTAATAGAATCACAGGCGCCGGCGCTATAGCTGTCGATGCCATGATGGCGCGGAAGCCAATGCCCAGAGTCATCGCTGATGCCATGGACGAAATCTGCCAGGAAACACAACGGCAGGGGTCCCAACTTTGGATCGATGCCGAGCAGCAAGCCCTGCAGCCCGTCTTGGATAATTGGACGATTGACCTGATGAGAAAGTATAATCAGAACGGCCAGGCCTTGGTTTACAACACCATCCAGGCCTACTTGAAAGGCTCAAAGGCAAACGCCGATCGCCACATTCGGCTTGCCGCCGAAGAAGGCTGGACCATCGGCGTCAAGCTGGTTCGCGGTGCGTACATCGAGCACGAGGATAGGTCCTTGATCCATGACACGAAAGAAGAGACGGACCGGTCGTATGACCTTCTCGCCGATGCCTTCATTGCTCAGAAGGTACCGCATGATGCAGCTCACCTGCAATTTCCGTCCTCAGCATTGTTCGTGGCGACGCACAACGCTGCCAGCGCCAGCAAGGCACTGGCGACGTACCACCAGAGACTCGAAGCCGGGCTCCCTACGGTAGGCAAGCTGGACTGTGGCCAGATCACGGGCATGGCAGACGAGCTTAGTTGCCAGCTGGTGGAGACCCTAGAACAGCGCCAGAGGGTAGTGAAGGATGTCAGTACTTCTCCGGGAGTATACAAATACCTGATTTGGGGATCGGTCTCCGAGTGTCTTGGATACCTGCACCGGAGAGCTATCGAGAATCGGGATGCGGTTGAGCGCACACAGCACATGGTTGAAGCGCTCAAGAGGGAGCTGCGACGGCGCGTACTTGGCTAGGAGTGCCTGGTTTAGGGAGTGAGTTGTACTTTTGCGCATGGATATAACATGAGTCTCAATCTTGGGGTGCAAATGAAAAAGTTGATGGGTGAAAAAACAAAAAGAAACCCACGGTACGGGATTCGAACCCGTAATCTCTGGCATGTTCACGTACAACGTGAGGGGACCAGAGTCGCTACCCGGTGCGTCACCGCGGCTTGTTGATTTATTGGAGGTTGGGAGTGATGAATCGAGAGAAAAAGGCAGCAGTTTGTTGTGAGCTTGATGGGTATCTCAGGGCGGAAGGCGTAAGGAAGGAAGGTGGTAAAAACGTACGTCGTTCCTTCCTGCTTTTTCTGTGATCCTAAACACCACTAAGATACAAAACTATTAGTGGAGCAATTCATAGACGGTAGCCAAACGCAAATAAAGGAGCCCAGTCATCTGGTCTGTAGCCTCGGGTTAGCGAAGGAAAACACAGAAAGAACTTGGAAATACTCTAGGGGGCGATGATGAAGCTCCTCGACTTGCCATGGCATCGCGGCGAATGTCTGCTGGATAGAGGCACAAATACAATCTTATCGGTATCATTGGAAAACTTGAAGTCTCCCTTTACAGCCAAGAAGATTCTCATTCATCAAAGGCATTTACAATATTGCCCTTATAGAACCCGCATGGAGGCCTCTTGGCATGCAGAAATCTGCCCCCCTGATAGAAGCAGGTGTTGCAATCGATCTTTCTCCATACTCTTGATTGCACACCACGGCACGTAAGCATCGGGCTTAAAATACCAAAGCCTGCTGTTGCATCACGCATGTCGTCGGAGCATAGCCCACGACAAGAAAACCCCCGAAGCTTGGCTTCCATCATCAGCGCTGGCCAAGACCGGAGCCGAACTGACCCTGCAGGCCCGCAAACAGAGTGTCATCCATTGGATGCGACGCCGCCGCCGGCCGCATGAATGGTAGACTGATGAAGAAGACTTTGCCACGAGCAACGGCAGGTTCCAGCGTCAGTCACACTCTGGTGCGCCGTCAGTCTGGAAGCCTCTTTCCGATTCTTGTATCGTCGACTACATGAGATGCCGCGCCACACGGTGATCAACACAAAACCATGGAGGCCAGTGTTTTGCGCGTGCTGCCATCTCATTGTTGATGCAATATACACGTGTGAAGTTCCGCAGATTTCAAGCATGAGTGTGTCTGCGACCAAAGCTGACGTCGAATTGACTTTGTGGAAACCCGGCCGAGCGCACCGGACCCCAGCACCACTCTAGCGGGGGTACCCGGCGCCATCCCACCGCCAAGACCTGCACGCGAGCCTCCCGTCCGTCACCTGTGCTTTCGCGCCGGAGACCCCACCTCAGACGCGTCCCGGAACAACCGCCATCTCCCACCGTCAACCGCAAAATCGCAATCGCAAAATCGCATCGTCCTACGACAACGCATCCTCCCTCTCTCTCCACCCCTCTCGCCAGCCGAAAATGTCCGCCCAAGACAACTCACCACCACAACCACCGCCCGACGACGACAACAACAACGGCGCCGAACCGCAGCAGCAGCAGCAACAGATCAAAACATCACAGTCGCAAGAAGACCAACAGCAGCAACAGCAGATCCAAGACCGAGACCACCAACAACAAGAGCAAAACGAAGAAGATGAACAACAGCAGCAGCAGCAGCAACCGCCGGCCTCCCCGCCCCTCCCACAGAAGCACACAGCCGTCACCCCCGGCGTGCGCGCGGGCTACTTCATAAAGACGTACGACCGCGCCCTCCAAAAGACGCTCGAGACCGTCCGCTACGATAACTTCGCGTCCTGCTTCCCGACCATCGCCGCCCACGCGCCAAACACCCTGCGCAACGTGCAGAAGCAGATGGTGGACTACCTCGAGGAGCGTTGTAACGTGCGTCTCTGCTTCAATTTCCCCCCTTCTCACCGAGGATGTACTCCAGAGGGAAGGCAGGAAACCAACTGCTAATGGACCATCCTCTTACAGAAAGATTTCCAATCGATCCTCGGCGACCGCGACGTGGTCAAGAAGCTGAACGAGCTCGAGAGTCTGGTCAGCGATGCCGAAAGGAGGCGGCAGGAGAGCAACAACAACGACGCCGAAGAGCCAATCCCGTACGCGCCACCTCTTCCCTTCCTTCCTATACACCCCCGATGGCACAATTGCATACGTTACTAACACCAAAGCTCGTCCCAGACCGCACCTGCTGCCCCCCGAGGACGTAATCAGAGCCCATCTCGCCCCGCGCCTGGCGTCGCAGCAGTCCCACCTCAACGCGCGCCTGCAAAACGCCCAGGCGTCCAACGAGTCCCTCTTCGCAGCGGTACAGGCCCAGCGCGCCGAGATCGAGGCCCTGCTCGCGCAGCTGGAGGGCCACGTTGCCGATATCGACGGCGCGAACGCCATGCTGGGAGATGTCGCGCCCGAGTTGGCGTCGGAGGCGCGGGATGCAGAGGCACAAATGTCGGGCATGTAAAAAGGTGGGGGGCTCCGCGGCTGTGTCTTGGCGTTTGATAGGGGAGACGACTACGTTGACAATCTTGATACCAATTTTGCGTACGGAGGACATATGTATCTATCTAATAGGCGGCGTGGATGAAGTTATGATCATACCCAGGGTTCAGGCGTTCTGGTAGGCCAAAAGGCTCATGTCACATTCGGCAGGAGTCAACGTCACCAAATGGAAAAGAGACAGTTCACATTTCATCGTGTTCATTGAGAGCCAAGTCGCAGTAAACTATATACAACCACTGCTTAGCCCCGTCGATTGGCGGGAGCTGACTATAATCGCCCACAACTATGCTCGCCAACGCTCAGTATGCGCAATAGACAGGTAAAGAAAATGGAGCAGCGATCTGTCCCGCTGCCTGCAACGCCGCCCAATGATGAACATGCACGGCCAGTAATGCTCTCTCGCCCGCCATGACGACAAAGGAGATGGAAGAGGGAAATGGGTAATAGAAAAAACAAGCCATCCGAATGCTTATGCCGCGCCGTACCGCCCCGAGTTTTGTTTTGGCCGCCAGACCTTTGCCCTGGTAGTGGGTAAAAGAAAAACCGTTTCGTTCGAATCTTGCGATTCTTCCTCGTTTCAATGTAATGAGAAGGCCCCTTTTGAAGGGGATGGGGTATGGATATATATGTGCAGTAGAGTGGGTGTGTATGAGGGGGGAAAGTGGAAAGGCTAGATCCTCCTGTTTTCGGTGTGGATGACTTGCCAGGGTCCAAAGAAGTCGATCTCGCCGTACGCTGGCGGCAGCACGCGGATCATGCGACCCGTCGCCCAGTCCACGAACCACTGCTTCCCTTTGCTGATGATGTAATTTGACTTGCGCGGGCTCTTGAACAGGAGCACCGAATAGCAAAGCTTGGCATACAGCAGGTCGTGGGCAGAGGTCCATTGGTGTTCGGGCGACCATTTGCCCGTGTCTGGGTCGATGGCTTCATTGGGGTACGACGTTGTCGACAACCGACTGCTGATGGGCTCGTTCCGGGCGTACGACGGGCCGACGGTCGACTCCGTGTCTGCCGCGATGCTGTCGAGGGTGTTGAGAACATCGAGGACAGGCTCGTTTGACGATGCCGGGAACGGGTCGGGCTCGTTCGAGGCCACCTGACGCAGGACAGGACTGATGGGCCGTGGCGTGGGCACTGTGAAGTGGTTTGTCTGTGCCGGTGTCTGGCCACGGAACCAGCGGATACGTTGGATGCGGGGGATACTCTGGTCGCGGGGATAGTCGCGTTCGTCGATGGGTGCCGCGACGTCGATGGCGGCGAATAATGCCTCCAACCACTTGACAAAGGTAGTGAGCTCTATACACGAGAGCAGGAACTGGTCCGTCTCAGCCCTGACCCGGATGGTATATCGACGCCTGAGTAGGAGTCAGTGTCTTGGCAAGTCTTGGCATCAAAATGAGGCTGAAGATAGAGGCAACCTACTTTTTGTAGTCGGCAGCAATGCCCACGTCGGCGTGCTGGAGACTGTACGTCCTGTCGAGCGAGGATTTCCTGACCCACGGGGGGTTGTCTGGCGAGATTGTCGGCCCGTCCCTCGATCTTCCCCATCCCCAATCCTTCTTCACGTTGTAGAAATTCAGGGCGGTGCCGCGCAGCTGCACAAAGGTGGTGTGCCAATTCCTGTCTTCCGCCCTCTTTGTGGTGTTTTCCACCTCCATCTTCTTCATCCATACCCCCTCCAACTCAATGTCGCACGAGTACTCGGGCAGCTTCTCTTGAACTCCATGGTCGGCGACGGCGCTGCCGGCAAGCGGACGTCTTGGCCCGAACTCCCTCTCGTAGGGAGGTGGTTGAGATGGTCGTCTTAAAGGGGAAGTCATGACTTCCTGGTAGAAATAGTCCTCCTCCATCGATAGTCGCCGCCGGAGAGGCGGCGGCTGGGCAGCGGTAGTAAATGGTCCATTTCCATGGTCTTCACTGCGGGGATCCATGGGGCGGGCTCGGTTTTATATGACAGGAGAGTCTGTTGTGAGCCGGCGACAGGCGAGTCGTGTCAGGCCAGGATCACCATGCGGCGGGTGGCAGCGGAGGCAGAGGCCCGTTCCCGTGCGTCTGTCTCGGACGGGTTCCCTTGCGACTGGGGATTTCACGAGATGTGCTTGGCCCTGGGGTTATGCCGACCCGCAAATGTTCATGGTGAGGGCCTTTTGTCGGCGGCTCTTTTCCAAGGGCCGCACGGGGCAGAGTAACGTAAAACAAATGCAAAAGGGCCTGGAGCGAGGACCGGTAGATGAGATGAGATCGGGGAGTGGGTAAAACAAAGTCAGGTACGTATGGTATGGATGGTGTGTGAGAGAGAAGGATGGAGACGTGGAACGGGGTAGGTTGTGGAAGGACTGGAGCCCGCGCGCGGTGTGGTGTGTGGATTCTCGGTTCAAGCCCATGAGGTACGGATGGAGGAGAGAGGTGTGAGATGAAGATGTGCCTGCCGGGCTTGTTGCTCTAGCGAGAAGCGAGAGCAGCGGTGGCGATGATGAGCGACAGGTCTAAGAGCGCCTCTTCCAACGACCGGGCGTCCAACCGTTCGTGCTTTGGCTGAGGTAGGAGAAAGAGCCACTTGAGCATAAGGGGAGGAAAGGACAGAGAGTTGGGTTGAAAAGTCAAGGTTGCAATGGACTGGCGGGAGGAGTGAAGCGGAGCGGGAGGCGTCGAGTCATCGAGTGGTGCCGGGCGCAAAAGAAGAGCCGCTTAACAAGGTTGGACTGAATAGGAAGCCCGATGAAGGGAGTAGTGGCAGCAGCAGCAGCAGCAGCAGCAGGCCAGCAGCAAGCGCAGAGGTAGAGGCAGTACCAGAGCAGCAGCAGCAGGCGCAGAAGGCCGGATATGAGGGAAGCGGTTCCCGTGCAGGGCCGACGACGCGTGAGAGGATGGAGACGAAGTCCGGGCCCGTCCAACGAAGGCAGCCAGTCTGTGGTCGACGACAAGGGCCTCAAGGGGGGACTTGGCTCTGGGGGCGGATCTCATGCGCATCGGACGTCGGGTCAGACCAGGGACAGGGCTTGTTGAAGAGCAGCGGGTGGAATGTGGTAGAGCTGCTGGCAGGAACGGCGTGATGTGAAGAAAGAATAGAGTAACAGAAACCCGATGTGCGTAATAAGGGTTAGGTACGGTACGGTCCTGTCCTGTGGTGTGGTGTGTGATCCAACGTCCTGGGGTCGGCCGAGAGTTGTGCAGCAGTAGCACTCGCCGTAGTCCCTAGACGATGGTCCAGAGGCAGAAGACGAAGAGGACGATGGATGGATGGGTGGATGAGACCTCGATCGAAGCAAGGGCGTGCAGAGGAGGCGTGAGCCGAGTGAATCAACAGTTCAACCGCGGTAACGTAAGGAGCACTATGGTCGTACTATAGTGCAAAGGTTGTCGATGAGAGGGAAAAGCCAGAAAAGGGCATGCGCTCCAGACGGGATTCGTTGGAAAAGCGTGGGAGGCGCGGTTCGAGTTGGCTTGGATGCGATGCGATGCGATGCGAAGACGAGGGAGGCGCGCTACAATCGGGCCCTGTCGGAATTTTTGCTAGTATTGGGTGATTGATATCCGTGGACGGTAGCTTGGGGACGAATAACAGGTGGTGAAGGGAGGGAAGAGGAGAGATGGAGGCTCGGATTCTGACCGGGCGGGAGGCGTCGTCGTATCGATAGCTTAGCGATCCATCAACCGTGGGCGACCAGGGACGTGCAACACATTGACCATGCTTATCCTAAAAGGGGCGTTCTTTGCGCTTGGGCGGGTTCGCGGAGTTGTATCGCACAGAGTGTTGCTGTCAGTGGAAGTTAAGTTCCATGACGGGAATTGAGGGCAGTGGTTGGATGAACGGTTGGTCCAGGACAGAACGGGACAGAACAGGACAGGCTGAGAGCGCGAGTTCCGGTGGTCTGGCTTGCCCAGCGATAGTGGATGAACCAGCGACAGCAACTACAGGTTCAGGTGCAGGTGCAGACGGGCAGGCAAAACGGGGGTGTCACGGATGCGGCAGGCTGACATTGGAGTAAACAAGGGAATCGCCGTCACTGGCCGTCAAGCAACTGTTGGCAAGGCCTCAGGTAGGGTAGGGCGACGTCGGTGCCGATGATCGTCAAGACGAACCCTCGGCGCCCACTGGAAGCGCGAGTAATTCTCGGGCTCTTACTGGTTCGTCGGTTCAGGAATAAGAGCAGAGCAGAGGAGAGAGGCACAGAGGATAAAAAAATAAAATAAAAAAGGTCCTTGCCAGCAGGAAACAGAAACAGCAGCGCCGAGTGGACCGAGGCCTTTTGCAAAGCGTCCTAACCCGAGTTGGTAGGTGAAAGGGTGCAGCGACCGGGGTGGCGCGGGTTCAAGGTACTTTTTGCTGGACCAGCAGCTGGTGATGCTACTTTGCCGTCTCGGTCGGTCTCCCACTGCGGCAGGGCAAAAGTACCTTTGTGAGGGCCGTATGCCAGGTGTGGACTGGAACGAAATACGCCGTCACCTTACCTGCTGGCAACTGGATTAGTGCTTCCCATCTACCATAGTCCAATCCAAGGCAAGGCAGGTCGTACTTCATAGTAAGGTAGGTAGGGTATGCGGTGGTACGGTTAGCCGACGGGCTAGAGGGGTAATAACCCGGAGAAGAAGAAAACACTCGACTCCAGGCTGTATGTATGTAAGTGGACAACCACATTCACATTGGGTTATATTGAACACTACGGTCACTGTATATGTGATGCAAGGCAAGGCCTGCCTTACCTCAGGTACAGACAAAGCAGTTAATTGGCGATCAGGTCCAGGCTGAAAGATGGACTCTGTGGTAAAATAGACTCTACAACGTGGTCTATTCGTACCTGCCTTCCATTGCTTGACGTGGTGGTGATGATCACTGTGAATTGTTCGAGAGCCAATGGCACCAATTACGGCATCACGGCACAGAAAGGCGGGGGGTCTAGGCCCCCCGGCGTGGCCCCTCCACCATATGGATGCCTGCCTTGGCTCTCGAGTCGGACCTGGCCCGACAAAAAGTCATTGTCTCTGTCCATTGTTGCATTCTCTCTAGCCTCTCAACATGGTCTCATGTCAAGTACAGCAGGTGGTATTCAGAAAGTTTCTCCGTATGACACAACTGAAGGGCCTGGCACAACTCGGCCGTGCCCGTAAGTGCCCGTAATTGCTTTCGACAACTGCAACTTTGCTCGCGTCCAACCAGCGGCCCGGACTGCCTTGCGAGAAAACGGATACTAACTATAACTAGTACGCGTCATTCAATTTATCGGCAACCTCAGATTAAACGTCGGGAACACAGACAATGCCTGTTTGTTCGCACAGGCGCTGCCCTGCGCTGCATCGGTCCTTGTCACTTGACAGTGGAAGCCTCCGAGACTCCGTGAGTAAACGTTTCTCCGTACTATCCACTTGGACGACAGAACCAGAACCCGGCCGTCGGGATCTACCTACCTTACCTTACCTTACTACGTATACCTTGGGTACCTACCTGCCATATGGAAGGATGGAACGTATCGAAAAAGGCACCTTCCGAGCTTACTTTTAATTCTCTCCCCTTACACACAGAGCAGGCAGGTAGGTAGGTAAGCAAGTAAGGTAGGTGCTCGCTGCTCAGTAGGTACCCACTGCTTTCCGTGTCCGGATACCGTCCACTAAGAGGCGACACCTTGACACCAACACCGCAGCCGCAGTATTGGCGCACAAAGGGCTGTTTCCCCATTTCCAAAAGAACCTTCACCACAAACGTTCCTGCCGTTGGGGTCCAATGGGAAGAGACAGCGGCCGAAACCAACCTGTGGCACTACCTTACCTTACCTTACCGTCAAATGGCAATTAGACAACAAGCTGGACCTTTTGCCATCAACTTGCCGAGTGAGAGTCGCCTCCCGCGCACGCCGTCCATACCTTTACCATCCATACTTACCTAGGTAGGGAGGTACCTTACCACGTAAGTAAGCAGTCGCCATACCCGACAGCGAGACCAACACCAAGACGAAACAGGTCAGATATCCGCCGCCGTGCCCGTACCAACACCATTTCTCATTTGCAACCCCCGGTCTCTCCTATCCATCCCGCCAACTTGCCGCGCAATCAAGCATTTTTCCAACCCATCCATGTCGCCATGCCTTTCTCCTCCTCCGAGTCTGAGTCGGAGGCCTAAGTCAAGCTGAGGTAGACGCCGACTGGTCCCAAACTGCCTGCCACCACCACCACCACCA
>JABGLZ010001096.1:1234-14665 GCA_014705045.1 Colletotrichum theobromicola
TTTACCTGGGTTTCGGTGGCATGCTGGTGGCATCGCTAGTCGACGAACTAGAAGGAGCCACGCCATATTTGCACGAGGGGGGCTCTCAGTGTTCATCGCCATGATTGCATCCGAACGAAGTGGCATTCTTAACCTTGGTGTTCAACGGGTCCCTCGCATCGCATGTTGGTGTGGTGCTACTTCGTACTCTGAAGGTGCGAGTGGGGGAAGACTTGACGACCATGGGCCAACCGCGTTGACTCCTGATCGTCCTTTGTCCTACCCCGAGGATGTCGTAGGGGTGATTGACACGGCAGGCAGAAGGACCTTGCTTCGTTTCTCTCCAAGCGGCTGGTCGACTCTGCGATGTCGCATATGCGCGCATCCTTGGCGAGCAGGACACATGCCTTTCCCTGTTCCAGTCGCAATAAGCATTGTAGGTAGAGGCGGTGGCCACCCTCTTAGCCCTCCATTTTGAAGAGACATACCGCCTTTCAGCGCCGTGGCTGCCAGTTTTGGTGGACGTTCCTGGTGTTCTTTCGCATTTATTCTTCTCTTTCTTCGAGTCGGCGCGGTATGGCACAAGCCCTGCTCGCCACGTCGTTCATGATGGAAGCCGTTTCGAAGACAAGTCCACGATGCCGTACGCCCCAACAGAGGTTCCCGAAGCCGGGTCAACGCTGTGTCCACGAGGGGGGGGAGGAATGAAGGAGTGGAGGACCGCCGGCTGTCGGCGGGGGCATTAGCCAAATGTGCAGCCGCTGACCAGGCGGAACGCCCTCTGGAGAAGTATCTCGTACAGATCAGCACACTCGGAGGAAAGATAAGTCGTCATGCTGCTCGAGATTCCACTTTGAGGCTAGTGGCTACCTCAGGGCGGCAGCGGCTGAACGTCCGGATGCGGGACTGGGGAATTCCATTGAGATCCTGCGCTACAACTCCGCCGCATTGCTTCCCACCAATCTTACCTCTGCGTCCGAATCAAACAAACACGGTAAGCTTGGTCAGCGAGAGGGTGTTTCTTGTAGACTCGACTGGCTGAACTGTGAACATCTAGGCGCCTCGGACGACAAACTCGTCGCTCCGGCAATTCATCGACGAGATCCCGCGACAGGAGTCGCAAGCGGGAGCGGAAGAAGCATTTTGTGGCTCCATGCTCTGTCTCCATGGAGTATTCGACTCTATGAAGCCGCCAGATAGGCCATCACATCGTTCGAGCCCGCGGCACTCAATCGCCTGCAGTAAGCTGACAGTAACTTTGGCGACCTCGGCCGCCATATGCCCTGTGAGATGAAGTCCCTTCTATGACGAACAACATTGACGGACTAAACTCCACAGCGACATCATCTTGATTATTCTGTGGTCAGATAGACGGCGTGGTATTTGTGTCAGGAACACCACTGATGCTGTATGGCGGGCTGCTTCAATTGGAGCAACCCATCTTCGCTCAACTAGAGAAAAGGATTATTTCCTGGGCAGAAGTGGGACCCTAGTTGATTGGGATGTGGATGATTGGTGGAAGAGATGGCGTTCGCATCAATCTTGCCGCTTGTGTTACCTGTAAGCCAGTCAATTGTTCCCATTCATCATCAACCTCAACTCCTTAATAGAACTTTTAATAAGAGAATGCAATATTGAATGCTAATAGATATGTGATGCAACTGCGTACATTGCCGTTTCGTTCGATTTGGCGAAGGCTAAGATCAAGCAGTGCACAGGTTCAGCGGAGCAGAGAGCCGGTTCTTAGCAGCGAAGTCTCGCACATGCAGCCGAGGACAACAGGCACCAGTCGATGCATGTGCCTAATGCCATCGTCGCGGAAAGCTCTTCAGACTTGAGTATATCCTTCCTCGTCCAGACAAAACGGCATCGTACCTGTCGATCACTTCAAGGATGGTGACTGACAGTTGCTGATGTCGACCGAATGCGTCTGTCGATACTAGAGAGCGACACCGTGAGCCTTCCAGATTAAGAGCCATCCTGGTTGGTGAGCGTGAAAAAATCATTGGGCAGCACGGAACGCCTTTCGCCGTGATTCGGGCTGATCCTACCAGGTGGGCAGTCGTCGGGAAAGAAGCCAGGGCATCCGTTGCAAGTCGTCGAAATAGACTCGGCAACCTGCTTCACCCGCCCCTTGATCCCGGCTCCGCGGTTTAGGTTGGATGCAGATGGGGATGTGATGGCCTGTGTTCCCCGCCTGTGACCAACCATGGCTCCAACCCACTCAATTTCTGTGGACGCTTGGTGCAGATCATTCCCCATGTCTAATGGAGACAGGTCACCGAAGAGTACCAACCAAAGGAATACAATGGTCGGAGCGGGAAAATGACTTGCTTGACGTCGCCGAACTCTATTGCAAGCGGCAACGGCGATGAGCGGGTGAGTCCGGATGGCCTGGGTGAAGGGAAGCTGCATGGGGCCTTGGGATAACAACGATATAATCCTTTTCGGAAGCATTCCTGTACCGAATGAGATGTTGACTGCACTTGTACTATCCAAGTAGCAAGTCGACTTGAACACCAAGGTTGTATTCCTGTCGTGGCAAAGATCCCTGGGCATCCCAGCGAATAGGGATCTCATATCTGATGGTCAGGTATTCCAACACCATTGACGGTTCCTTGTCCCATCCCAGCCCACAAGCCAAGGATGCGGTCAATCAGCACCGTAGCGGCTCGGGCGGTTCACCTTGAGTCGTTCCCGAAGCACCATTGATCTTTGCCAGGATAGGTCGATTTCCGGCACGGCTCATCCGGAGAGTTCATCGATCGGACCCCACAAGAAACGCGATGGCCGGCTCAGGGGCAGGACAAGAACGAACAGCACAGCCCATTTGCCGGCGTGAGTTAAGTATCCGGGCGGTCATGAGGTGAGAATCTCACTTGATTGGGTAAGCCTTCGTGCGTTGACGGATAGATCTGAAGGAAGAGAGAGAGGCCTTCGCCATCAACGTCGGTAGGCTGCGAAAATGCCACACTGTCATGGGATCGATCGAATATTGTGCAGCCTCGATAAACCGGCTCTTTAACGCTATCAACGCTATCATCGTGTTGGTAGCAATTGTTTCCATAGCCGCTCCTGGCGAGTAGGGTTCCCGCAGCCATTGTCTGAGTTTTAGGGTCCTCTGTTATGAGGCAGTCGGTCAGTGGCAGTCTTTATCTTGAATGAGCAAAGCAAACGTCTTGATTCGCCAGGACAAGCATACGCCCGCAATCGAACTCAAGTAAGAGCAACTCTAATAGAGAGTTTGGATGAGGCTGGTAGTTTGAGATGGGAGCTGATGGTTCCGACTTTAGCTGAGACTCGTGCTGCCTCAAGTGTATTGGTTCTTGTGAATGCCATACCGCTTGAACCAGCTCCAAGCTGGCAAGAAAAGCACAGAGACAAAATCGTGGAATTGTTTCTTGCCGCGCCGAGGATGCCGCTGCTGACGACGACTCCAAAAGCCGCTGGTGGGTCAGGCACGGGTAGGTGTTTTCTACGCCGTTTCCGAGAATTGAAGACGGGTCCCTGTTGTGCGACCATCTGAAAACACTTGGACTGCTCGTGGCTGATATTCTCATCGTCTATCCGTCTTGTGGTCCTTGAGTACGGTGGTTCATCGTGAAACTGTAGCTGATTACTGTTTTGAGTAGATGAAGTGCAGTCTTGGATTCGGCCGAAGAAGTGTCAACCCGAACTTCGCGCCATCGCCACGTTGATGGGAACAGAATCATGGTGACACGCGAGAAGTGGGGCGGTATCGAAGTAACGGGGCAATGATGCGCAGGCAGATCGCCAATCACGTCTCTCGGACGAAGAATCGAACGGCAATCCCAGCGAAGACCGAGTAGCCACGGATGCGATTGGTGGGTTTGGTTCAGACAGCCAGGATGAGGATTGTTATTGAGAAGGAAGACCGGCCGAGAATAGGTTGGATTTGGTTTGATTTCGGACGAATGCTCAGACTGGCCTGAACATCATGCTTTGGTGACGACACATGAGACAGTCCAGCTGCATCTCTGAGCCTCATGGTAGCAGCCGTAGTTGCGTCCTGAGCTTGTGTCGAATAAGCGTGATATTGACTCAAACGAGGACCCCTTGATTTTGCCAAGCTCAAAGCTCACTGACCAGACCGCCGGCGGGTACATTTCACCTCGCACGCAATCCCAAGTTCGAGGGTGCGTATTTGAGTTCTGTCAGGCCTGGGCTTGGCTGGACTGATCTGCTTCGGCGGCCCATGTTCGTGTCTCCAAATGGTTCAGACCCGGGGCAATGTTCTATTCTGGGAAGTCAGAGGCAATCGAGTCACCCACGGCGTCTTCCGCCGGAGGATAAGGCATAGCACTGCGGGTATGATGGTGCCTCTTGATCGCGGTTTTGGGAGTTGGGCAGCTCTGTGCAATATTGTGACTTAGCTGCAGCTCTGCATCTTTTCGTCTCGTCATTCGTTCGAAGTCTGTGTGGATAGCAAGAGACTAAGGTAAAGTAGAGAAAGGGCTGATGTCGGCATCCCAGATGAGCAGGTTGTTTGAGCGTAGAGTGGATGGACGTTAGAGTTCGCTTGTCACTCGAGGCAAAAATTGTTAGCAGGGGCAGGTAGCAATACTTTCTTCTGCCCCAGGCGGGGCGAACACTAAATCGAGATTGACCAATCAGAAAGAGCTCATCGGGGGCCTCCGCTTACTATCCGTCCTTGGCGTTGTCGCAAACTCCACCTCTGCGCAAGTTTTGGCAAGGGGCCGTCCCACGAGGGCAGTAACTTCCTCCACGATGTACCTTATCTACATCGCAGCGTCGGTGCTGCGGCGAGCTGGTAACAGCATCTTAGGGCCTTCTGCATCCAGCCGTCCGTCTCACCTAGGACCATCCAAGCTCCATGGCCGGTCGGCAAGAACGACAAAAAGTCACACCTACCCGTCTCCAACATCTTGGCACGAGCCAAGTCACCTCCCGTTAATGCACAACATGCTCTTGTTTCGCCATCGCCTTGCGAGTTCCCATTCGTAACGCCCTCCCTGCTTGAAGCGTCTGAAGATCCCTCGCAAACCTTCTCGCCGCCATTCTATATCACCGTCTTCGCCGCCAAACTTCTCCACGATCCGTCCGAAATCTCTCACGCCGCTCTCTTACACAAACACATCGATTTCGAGATTTAATATCTAAATACACGGCCGGGACTGGAGCCTGGTTGGAACAATTTCCCCTCGTCACTCACTAATATCGAGCGCTTTGTTTCTTTCACGACAGCGTCGATCGCTTCGCACATTCGAACCGCCATCATGGACGCTCTTATGGCAAGGCATGGGGGGGATGAGCACACGACGACGGGAACCGCCACCGCTGCTGATGCCATGCCCGGCATGGACATGGGATCCGGATCGATGAACATGAACGGCTCGACCAGCAGCGGCTCAAGCATGAGCATGATGATGATGACTATTTTCCAAACCAATCTCCGGACCCCGCTCTACACCGAGACCTGGACCCCGAACAACGTTGGGACCTACGCCGCCACCTGCATCTTCCTTATTTTCCTCGCTTTCGCCATGCGCAGTATGGTCGCCCTCAAGTCTATTCAGGAGAAGCGATGGTTGGACAAGGATTTCAAGCGCCGATATGTCAGTGTCAACGGCAGGTTGGGAATGGCCGACAAGATGTCATCAGACAGCATGGCCCAGAAAATGGTACTCTCGGAGAACGGCGTCGAGGAAAATGTCACCGTCGTTCAGAAGCAGCACGGCATTTGGCGACCATGGAGGTTCTCGGTTGACCCTGTCCGGGCACTGATCGATACGGCCATTGCTGGTGTCGGATATCTGCTGTGAGCAACCTTTACCCGCACTCGATGCAAAGCTCTATGCTAACCCTCAAATAGCATGCTGGCGGTCATGACAATGAATGTTGGTTACCTCCTTTCGGTTCTCGGCGGCGTCTTCTTGGGCAGTCTCGCTGTTGGCCGATTCGCAACCATGGGCGAGCACTAGGTTAGTCCAAAATGAGACGAGTTTGCCGCGGACATGGCTGGCTACAGTCTGCGTTACATGTTAGACCGACGAGCTTCTATTCCGCGGTGATCCGACGATATTCGCGGATGCTGAAAAGATGGAAACGAGTTATGCGACCACGAGTACGGACAATCACCAACCAGTCTAACCTTCTACAAACCTTCAAACTTTTTTTTTTGATTTTCTTTTTTCTTTTGGGGTCCTCGTCAAGGGAGCTTCCAGGCATCCAGTGGCCAGTTGATAACACTCGTTGAAAAGTGCTGTAAATAGCACGATTACACACTGTTGTGACGGCGTATTACCAAATACGGCAGCTATGACATGAAGCCGTCACGAGTTTTGGTCCCGTGGTGTCCCTGCTCTCCTGCGAGTGATAGTGACCAATGTAGAAAGTACAAACCCGCTGGAGCTAGCGACTGGTCCCGACTGGTCTGTGCAGAAACCTTCTCAAACCCCCTCAGTCCTTCCTCCAATTGCGCTCCCTCACCAACCGAGACACGACCGTGGTCTCTACCAGTGCTATCCGTACTTCGCCAGGACATCCATTCTTCATGTGACACATTTTGCACTATGGTCGAACCGGACAATAAGTAAGCCGCCCGTCGTCTAATGGCACCAGGATGTAAACAACGCCAGAGTTGCAAACAACCACGAAGCCTTAGGTAAGCTGTTGATTGCATCAGCCAGGACCCCGGCCAACGCCGCCGCCAATTGCTGCAGGTTGCACAGACGACGACCAAAAGCTAATGCGTCTGGGCAAATCTGCCCATCGTTCACGATAAGATCTACACTAGGCATCTAGACAACCACCTGCTCTACGCCTAGATCACGTTACTCGGGCGTCCTGGGGATGATATCCCCCGATATCGTCGATTCTTTCACATGTCCACATACTCACGAGTACGGATACGTTGCGACTGTCGACAAGCAAGCATCCTCCCTCCACGACTTCCGAACCTCCGAGTCGTGGGGCCCAAGGGCAACGTCACCCGGACCAGGTGCGACCCCCGATCACGCCGTGGGAGGTCTTGATTGCCGCACTTTTCTGTCCAGAGAGCTTGTTTCTGCCCGTTTCATCTGAACCGCTTGTGCGAATAGCACTTCGAAGTTTCACTGCCCCGACGCTGGCTGCCACTTAAACCACGCGGTTGGCCAATCCACGAACAAGTTCGGAAAGTTCCACGTGGCGTACAGCGAGCATATGAATGATGCTGCCTCAAGATCCCCTCTCCATGCCAGGGCTATGAATGGCCGAGCCACGAGAGAGTACCGCAGTAGCTGTCGTCGCCGCCTGCGTCGGTGTCAGAAAAACCGAAAGGCAACTCATGAGAAGATGGTCGGCGCAGTTCTGAAAAGCTTCTCAGTTTGCTTCGCTACTATTTGCGGTGTAATTTGGGTCTTACTGGTGCATTAGAGGTTGGCTAAACCTTGCCTGTGCAAATCAACCGCGTTGCTGCTCGTCGACTGGCTTCACGGGTCTTGGGATAGAACACCGGACGATAGAAATGTCGACGTCGACTAGACCTAAAATGTTTCTGACGGCTGTATGACAGGTCCCCAAACCCGACGGATTTATTCATGTCAAGAAAAACCAAACAGCGAGGAAATGACACGGCAACTCCGAGCACTGTGTGGTACATATCTCCCATCAACGGACCTCGGGCGAATGTGGGCCTCCACGATGCTGTCCGACTCTAGTGGCTGTCGTTGGGATGATGCAGAGTTCGTGGTTGTCCGGAAAGGACAAGGACCTAGGCGTGAGGCTGAATTTGCTAGACAGATATCGGTGGAGAATGCAGCCCAACCATCCGGAGAGCAGCGCGCGGACGCCGTTATTTCAAACGTCGGAAGGGCGGCGCATGATACGCAGAGTCCGACGGGCTCCGGGGAGCGTTAAAGCGACTTCCGTTGTTCGTTCCTACTGGCTCAAGATCACAGCCTGACAGGTGAACTGAGCATGGAAAGTGTTTGGAGTCGTCAACAGTCAAAACAGAGAACGAACCATCCATTGTCAGTCTTGGTCAGAAGCCACTTGATGGGAGCGATACGACGACCTCGGGAGCAGTATCCGGTCAAGGAGATAAATCCTTGGAACTCGGCAAGATAACATTTGCGTAGGCCCGAAAAGTCGCAAAAACCGCAACTCAAAATCAACCTCGCTCTTGGTCATCCTTGCTCACGGGGACTATCTTCTGGCCGGTGCTCCTTTCTGGTGGTGGTGCTGCCAATGACATCTCCCGTTGCCACAGCTGTAGCCTTGTCGAAGGGCATCACGACATGCTGTCTGCGATGCGGATTTCGCGTAAAGGTAAGCCGGACAAGACAACGAAAACCTACGACGGCTCGATTTTCTAAAATAGACTGACCAAATGTTGTCCAAGGCTCTCGTCACAAGCTGTGCGAAATGTCATCAAGCCCACCAGGCCCAAAAAGGCAACGAGCTGTCCCTGCATCCTGTCCCAATCCAGGCAGGACCTTCCCCACCATCGATAGCTTCACCGAAATGGAAACGCCTGGAAACGCGTTTTGTACCCCGCTAAAAAGACGCGACGAGCAACAAAAAATAAGGGACATCGAAGAATGAAGCTTCCAATAAAACGCATGTGATTTCTCTTGACACAATTTGTGCCAAGTCATTGTCGCAGCCGCAGTCGATTTAGCAGCCGTATCCATACCCCCCAAAAGACAACCTAGTTGATCGCCAGCTGAGAGAGAGGCACTCAGCTCGCCAAAACGTTCCTGGAGCCATCCATCCGTTCCCAGGCGCCACCAGTTACCCCGCTGCCCGCCGTGCGGACATGCATTGCAGACACTGGCGGCAGCACCAGCACCACGGGCAGCAGTACGCCCCCGGATAGTAGCCGCTGTTATTAGGTAGCCCCCAGGTCGCTAGGTCCACAGCCAGACCGCTGAGCCTAACCCTTCCTGCCACTGACAGCGGTCGCAGCGGAAGACCGGCGCGGCGGGCGGGCCTCCCAGCCGCCGAATCACAATCCGCCAGACAGCCAAAAGCAGCATTCGACTTTCTCAGCCGTAGCTGCCCTTGCATTCGAACCCGATCAGCCCAGGCCCGAGCGATTGTTCGCTTCTTTTTCGATAACTGGGCGCAGAAGACGTCGTCGCCCTGCCTGTGAAGGAAAAATCCTGGTGGCTTCCATTACGATGAAAATCGTTGCTTCCCATCAGACATCAACCCGCCCACCGGCTGTGAAATTCGTTCAGATACCGACCGTACTCGCTCAGCGCAACTTTCGCATGTGGATGCTGCATTCTCTCCGTAAGTCCGGCCCAACCCCTGACGTGTGGATGAATACGGTAATTCCAGGGAGAAAAAAAAAACATCAACAACAACAACAGCAAATGACAAAGGGTCATCGCAACATGGATCCTGAGAGATACGTCCTCTACACACAAGAAAAAGAACAATAATCATCCCAAGGCAAGGTAAATCTTAAATGTGGCGAACCCGCCCTTGAGGAAGCTCACAGTGTCTCGCATCACCCCGTTAGAGTTCAGTCACTTGTCATGTCACCATGACGGCCACACCATCCACCACCACCACCAGCGCTCGCCATACCTGTCTACTGCGCAGTACCTACCTAACCTCCACTTTCCGCAAACGGCCACACCAAAAAAAATGAAAAGAAAAAGAGTCGCAAGGTTCCTGGGATGATGATGATTGGCGGTATCGATTTGTAAGGATACCATCGACTTGTTTCACGGGTCGTTTCCTCGTTTCCTCGCAGACGGGGGGACCAAACACCGTAGAAGAAACACCGGGTAGACAGACGATGGATGAGAGAAAAAGGGACAGCATCGTGTAGACGTGAAAAGTGATTAGCAGCTTTGTCAGGCCCTGACTTTCTAATAAGAGGAAAAACAGAAGTGCAAAGAGTAAAAGTGCAATGCTATCATACAATTGAACTGGAACCACCCCCCACTTTCCCGTGGTTCGGTCCTCCCCTCTTTCATGTCCGCCGTCATGATTCGTTTTCACTTTCCGAAGCAACTCTTCTCTCTCGTCTTGTTTTCCCTGGGCATATCTGGTCCACGACTCCAAAAGGCAACTGGATGTAGAAACGGCGATAGAGGCAAGGTCTTTTCTCCCAAGGCAGAGCGGGAAACAGAGTACAGACATTGTTTGCGTGGGTGTGAAGGTATAGTTGTTTTGTTGATTTGCCCAGGGCCGGGGTATCGAAGCCGAGTCCTACGAAAATCCTCGGGGGAGGTTTTGTGGAAAATAACAAGAAGAGGGGAAAAAAAAAGGAGTTCGCGCGCGTCTTGGCTCATTTGATCCATGACAGAAATCATCAGAGTCCCATTCCAGGAAAACGTGCCTGCCCCAGCCGTGAGATATCATGCTCTCATGCTGGAAAAAAAAAAACCTAATCCACGCGCGCCATAATCTCCCTCCTCACTCTTTCTCAAGGGCAGACCGCGCGAACATCCTCCCCCGCATAAACGAAAGAGAGAGAAAACTTGGGCCAGCACCGCCATACAAACTCATGCGCACGCTTCCAACCTCCTATCTGGAGCCAGCATCAAAAAGGCCCACGGCACACAAAACCGTTTTGTGTTCAACGAGACCGCCTGCGCAATGCCTGTCCATCCATCATGACTTCTCTCTCGTCGAAATAATCCATGTTGCCGTGTTCTCGTCACATCCACCCTGGTGTCCACCACAAGATAGCATTAGGTCTCGCTCCGTAATAAGGACAGTGCGCAGAAGTCTGTGATCCTCGGTCAATGCCAAAGCCTGCTGCCGTGGTCGTTGGCCGAGGACTTTGGACTGCCGCGCACTAGCGACGGAATCAAAGAAGGGGAAATCGGGAGCAAGGGAAATAAAAGAAACGTAGTGGAACGAGATGCAGCAAGTGGTAACACCGAACTTTAACGCCAAACCGCCAGAGCCTCGGGTTCGAGTAAGAAATGCCGACCATGTCCGGTGCCGACGATCGAGGTCTCCAGAATGCAGAGGATGTCAGGTATCAACGAGAAATGCATTGGTCATGGTGTTGTTGGCTATCATGACTGGTGCGATGTATGCTGGGGGAGACCAGACGGAGGCATCGCGTAGCCACCACCCCGTTGTTGCTGCTGAACATAGTTCTGGTAGGCGAGCGCTTGCGAAGGGTCCATGCCACCGACGGGCATGCCATAGTTGGGGGGCATGTGAGGATTATGGGGCATACCCTGGCGTTGGGGAGGAAGTTGTTGCTGAGGAGGCTCTTCGGGAGAGTCGACCTGGTTCGAGTCGTCGACGCCGTTCTCACCACCCTGCGAGGGTTCGGGGGCGTTCAGGCATGCCTGCATCAAGAGTTAGCCCTCAAGGCCCACAACCCCGAGTGGAAAATCGAGACAAGTCATACCTGGATCAAGTTCTTGCCTTCAGCCTTAGTGACGAGAGGTTGCAGCTTTGGTGTCGTGAAAGTGTAGACCAGACCAGTCTCGGAGACAACGAGAAGCAGGACCTGAGTGCCGGTGAGGACTGAGAGTTCGTAGGCCTGAAGACGCGTCAAGTTAGCAATTGATGCATCGAGTACAATAGTTCGTATGCGAACAGGCGACGCGTGATGATGGCAACAAGCAGACGTGTGCAAGAATGCGACGACGGGGACTTGCCTTCTTCATGATACCTGCTTTGCGCTTGGAAAAGGTAATGTGACGACGGGACTTGTCGTTGATGAACTTGATCTCAATCTTGCGACGCTCGCGGCCGCCCTTATCGTCGTCATCCTCATCATCGTCAGCGGTGCTGGGACGTTGGCGCTTGACGCCTCTGTTCTCGGCAGCGTTGCCGTTGCCAACCTGGGACTCGTCGAGGTCGGTGGGCGAGGTCTGGTCGTGTTGATCGGTGATGTCGGCCATTGTGGACTTTGTGATTGTCGGATGGTATCACGAGGCAGTAAAAAGTAAAATAACGGTGGAGATGCTGCTTTGAGCGTGGTGCCGATTGATCTATACTTGATCAGGAGGCAAGGGCTGTTGTTGTGTGCAGCTTGATTCTGTCGCAGAAGAAACCAGGTCGGGACGGGACGTAACCTGTATCGAGTCTGGTGCAGAGCGGTTGCGGTGGCCTTGTGGTGGTTGGTGCCTTGCGAGTGGTGGAGGGTGGTGGCAGGTGGAAGGATGGTAGGTAGAGAGGAGGACAGGAAGGAAGTAGGGCGAAGAACCAAAACCTCAACCGGGAAAGGCAGGTGTAGGTTGCTTGGGTGGGTAGTGGTGGCAGCAGGTGGGTAGTGCGTGTAGTGCGTTTTTTGCCGACCAACGGAAGCGAGGAATTTGCTGATTTTAATTTTTTTATTTGCTTTGTTTGACTTTTGGGGCTGCCGTGCCTGGCATGCGCTTGTGCTTGTCGGGGCAGCGAAGGAACAGAAGTTGTCTAGGTCGGCGGTAGTCGAAATCGACTATATTTTTTGACAGGCGCGCCGTGTGGTTGAAGGATGGGGTGGTGGTGTTTAAAAAGGGTAAGTGGTGGTCGCCGTTCTGGTTCGCGGGTACGAAGCAAGGCAAGGAGGTAAGGTGGGAGAGAGGCTTGGCCTTGCGAAACGAACTGGGCTGCGGTGCGGGTTATGAGCCGAGCGGGTTTGGTTTGTGTGGTGTTGGTCTGCGGTTCTGCGGGTGCGCTGGAGTGGATTGGAGGGTGGGTGGGCGCGCAGAAAAAAGGAAAAACGCGACTCGAGGAACCTGGGACTGGGTACTGGCTCTTCGGGTCGGAGTTTGGGTTGGGGCCACGGGTGAGCTGAGATCGAGGGTGATGATGTGCCTGGGAGCCTGGCAGACAGACTGAGGTAGGTACAACACGTCCGGGAATGTGCCGCAATGGTTCTGCTCTTTTTTGTGATTGCCTTTTGCACTAAAGCCGATAAACGGGTTTGGCGTAACGCAAACTAAGGGGTCAAAATTGAGAGGTGCCGGTGATGCTGCCTTCTCTTTTTCTTCCTCTCTTCGGTGGTCGATGCGTATCGGTTGACGCTTCTGGTTGTCAAGTACTTTCCCCTGCTGCTCAAAAACAAGCAACAAGTGTCAGTTGGGGAAGAAGCTCAATTGAGAATAAGGCGAAGGGGACTGCGGAGTGAATGAAAAGAGGATAGTGAGGTGGTAGCACGGGCTGCGGCCACGACCAGACAGTTTAAGGAAAAACGAAAGGCGGGGGGGTGGCGGTCTTGGGCTCTGGGACTTCACGGAGACCTCAGAGTCGCGACGGGGGGGCCTTGGGGGAGAGACCAGGGTGGTGAGTGCTAGCTAGGTTGTAGCGTACAGTGCGCGATACAAGATACCTGGCCTTGAACGGGGTGGGTGTGGGAGGGGTGGTTGTGATGGATGTTGAATGGGTGGATGAAGAAGACGGGAGACTGAGATGGTGGTTATGGTAAGGGTGCCTGCGGCCAGGTACCTTTGGCTAGGTTGAGGGTGGTGGGATGGGATGGATGTGCGTATCCGTACTTCTTTTTTTTTTTTTTTAACC
>JABGLZ010001096.1:14771-28980 GCA_014705045.1 Colletotrichum theobromicola
CATAGGTACGTACGGATAGGTCGCTTTCTATCTGGCTTATCTGATCACATTCCGCGGAAAGGATACAATGAGCTGATGGAAGGAATGGAAGGAGCAACGGGTATTTGTGATCCAAAAACCACAAGAGTGAACAGACAATTGAGACCGGAACAAGACAGGATGGACTGAGAGACTACCTACGCCACGGACATAGACAACGGCACCGGGGAGGCCCAGGGCAGCGTGTGTACGAATGCTAAGTACCTACATAAGGTACCTTCCCAGCATGACCAGATGAGCGAACGGGGTTGGTCGAGAAGGTGAGGTGGTGTCGAAAGAGGAGAGTGGGTCCTTCCCACAATGTGACTAGTGTGCCTACCTTACACTGTACCCTTCTTCCAGTCACATCACACTCACATCCCCGAGTTTCTTTCCGCTGTCCTGAGATGCTCCGTCCTTCAGGTCTCAGCTCTGAATTTCTTCAGCCCTTTCCTTCCTCCATTACCACCTGTCTCCTGGTCCCGGTCAGACTTGTTCATCCAGCAGGCGTCTTCCCTTGCCCTCTTCACCATACCTGCTTTTACTATGGCGCGCAAAATGGCAAAATCGCTTTAATATTCACCAAATATGAGCAAAGCATAGAGTATCTGTACTACTCCTGTCTTTCCAGGGCCCCCCAGCAGCCTGCTGAGGGACGAGAGATGAGGAGAGATACCAGCCCACACCCGCCTGCAGCTAAGAAGGTTTCTCCCAGCTCAAGCGCAAGTACAGGCATTCACCCAAGATACCGCCGTGCAGAGAGCACTGCGAATCAGCATCAAAAGGAATTGCTATCAGTCAGTATCTCGACTACCCGCATCAGCATCCGCACGTATCAGTACCGGCAGCACGACAGCACCACCCGCATTCAAAATGTACTTCGCCTTGCCTTACCCATCATGTGCCGTCCGCTGTCCCAAAACTTAACCTCCTCTTTCTTGCCTCGTTCTTCCTCACAGTTCGCAAAAAAAAAAAGTGTGCTCTCTCCCGTCCTGAATTCGTCTTTTGGTGCCTCCAGATCGGCATTGGAGTGCCTCGAGCAACACCAGACCTAACCCTCGCGCCTCGCATACGTGCTGCGTATGTTCAGCACACATTGGTGCAAGTAGATAACTCAAGTTCTGAGCAATACGATGGCATAGAAAACCCCAGTACCAGCCCCAGTTGCAGTCCCCGTCCCCGATAGACGCCAAGCGATGGCATGCCCTGCCAATTGACACTGTTAGGTTGCGTCCCGCCATGGCTGTGGGGCATGTCGGTCAGGTCGCGGCCGACCGGACCAGACTCGCGCGGCCCTAGGCTGGCTGGATTGATCATTGCTGGACGCGGATTTTGGGGAGTTTCTCACGCCCATCGTCTTTGGCTCGTGGATGTCAAAGGTTAGGTTGTTTCCGCACTTACTCATGACTTGCGGCGTGCGCAGTATATCCGTACATACTGCAGCTTGACTCTCCCATGTCTCGCCGATGCGCGCACAGGTAAGGCAGTTGGCTGAGGTACGTATACCCGTAGATAGGTACGGCACTGAGCAATATTGCATGTCTATCTGTACGGTTAGATCAGAGGCATTTACAGGGTCATCTATGTCATGTAGAATTTTCCTTGAAATAGGGGGCGAGCGGGCAAACGCGGTGCAACCGTCGCGAAGAACAAGGGGTTGTCGATTTGACGCGTTGGATCTTGTCTTTTCTTTCTTTTCCCTTTTCCTCAACCTTCCTGTCTCTTGGTTCGTGCCGACGAGCTCGAGCTCTCGAAGGGCCGTGTGCAGGAAACGTACCTGACTTGTCCGGTTTGGGATATGCTCCCTGTGTCTCGAAACTGTTCTCCTCGAGTATCGGGCTAACGCAAGGCAGAGGGTAGACGGCAAGGTCGACGTCCTGTCAGAACCTAGAACATTCGCACTGGCGCTGTCAACGCCTTCTTTTTGGCTTCTCTCGCTTGCGGTCGTGTTCGTGGCTTTGCCTTTCCAATGGCTTTGGGCGCTATGTGCTGAACCATGATGACGCCGCCCATCTGTCGTCGACTTGGTTCCGGGGACAGTCCCTGTCTTTGCTGGCGAGCATGTCAGTCACGTCAGCAGAGAAGAGAGAGAAGAAAAAAAGACACCCACGACGGCCCCGATTCCAACCACCGGTTCCCTGCGTCTCGAACTCACTCGTTGCCCCTCATTTTTAGCTCCTCAATCCCAGGGCCAGACTACCAGTGGCATCCATGATAAATAAGCGATCGTGGGATAGGTACAGTGTAACACAGTATGCACCATCGCGACTCGTAAACGGTGGTCATAGCAGCGACTGTACCCGAGTGGTTGGCGTTGTGGCTTCAATGGCAGCGCGATAGGGCGAAGGGCCTGCTAGGGGACGAAGGACGAAGAAAAATCACGTTCAGCCAAACAAAATGACCGAACCACTCTAGAGAGGACCCCCAATGGCCTCGACCCCAAGAGACACGAGGAGGCACCGCACAATATTGAACGAACGCGCCAACGAATAATTAATGATTCCTGGGCCAGGTGGGTCTGTTGCTGGCCTGTTGATTGGGATCACGAGGGAATGAATGATCGGGAAAGCGCCCAGTGCGACCAGTATGTACTCTAAGGCACAAAATTGCGCCCCTGCTGCTTACCGCGACTAGCGGCACCCAGGACCTCGGCTTGTCTTTGTCTGCTCTCCGTTCTCTTCACGTCCGCCAATGGCCCTCCGGGTTGGCTGTTTTCAGCTGAGGATGATGCTCAGGTCGAGAGATGGCTGCTTTCCAACGTCAACTTGTCACGCCCCCGCCGGCCTTGTTGGAACAAGGTCTGCGCGTAAGGCTTCCGGTCCTTGGTGAGCAAGCACTACCCACAGCGCAACGGCTTGGACGTCGGCTCGTTGGACACCTTTGCATTGCGCATTGCATCGCAGCGCTTCTGATTAGCAGTGTTTGGGTACGTATTCGGTATCCTGCACTGCATTCTGGAGGCGGGAGTGCGTGGAACCCTACGACGCTGTTTGGTTGGTGTTTGGCATCTGGACAGTGAACAATCTGCTTGGTCACTCGAGGGATTCGAGGAGGGTGTAGGGGTAGTCCTAGATGCCGCTAGGAAGCTGATTTCCTGGTTTGGAGAGCTCTTGTGCCATTAGGCTCATTTGCGCCCATACTCGGCGCAGAGCTCTAGAAACCTGCCTCAATCAGCCGTGGCATGTCATCCGCATGGGGCAATTTGCTCATCGAAGCGTGCGGCGCAACAGGCTGGCGAAGGACTGACGCTCAGCGACGTCCGCAAGCAACCCAAAGTGCGAGTTGCATCGGCCGAGAGAAGTGACGAATGGCCCGCTGCGCAACATGGCCTGCTCAGAAGCGCATGACATGCTCCCCCAGCAATCATTATCACACATTACTCCATTGATTTGCAGAGACTATCGATGTCAAGCTGCATCAGAAAATGACAGAACAAGGGCCACAAAGACGTTGGACGCACGATCATGCCGCGCCGTAGCGTATTATGGTACTATGTAGACGACTCTCATCATCTGGCAGAGGTGGCAGTTGCAGGGCCAACCCGACCAATCAGTGATTGGCGGAAATTGACAATGGATTAGTTTGTGTGTCCCTCGACGACGGGATCCAAGAGAGCAGAATCGATAGCGCTGGCCAGACCCAGCTCGGAGGGGTGACTTTGATGTGTCTCTGGCTGCGGGCGGGTCGATATTCGTTCGTTCGTTCGCTCGGTCGACATAGATGCCCCACGCCGTCGCTGACCGAAATCAAACGACACGACACGGCGCGGGCATGGAAGTATCGTTGAACCAGGGTCTGGTTGGTGGTTTGGTGGGGAAGGGGGATGGGAGTCGCCTGTCGGTGCCGTCGCGTTGCGGCACAGCACACAGTGCTCGCTGGCGACGCTGGCTGCTGGTGCTCAACATGGGACGTGCTGTCGAGAACGTGGCCCCAGAGCGGGGGCAGCCAGGGCGGGCTAAGGATGGGTAGCGTGTGATTGCAGCGGCTAAGGGCACGGAGCAAATGTCGTGAGCGTGGAGTCGAGGGCCCGGTTTCCAGGGATTCTCTGATGGATGCAACTCAGTGGCCAACCTGAGTGCTCAACGGCGTCGAGTAGACTGGGTCGATGCTGGGAAAGGATTCGGAGCTTCGGGGCGGATCATGGAGGAGCACATGTTTGATGGGCAGACGGAGCTGCCAGGGCTCAGGGCAGGCAAACTTCGACTCGCGGAGGTGTTTCTTCGCGCAGCGCGGTGAGGATCGGCCTCGATTAGACGGAAGCGATATACGCTTCGCGCCCTGAGCCCTTGGGGGGGGGCAGATGCTTTCTGACTTGTGCAGGTCAGCACTCTGTCGAAGGCGGGAAAACCGCAGTGTGCGTCCCGAGGACGGGAGCTGCGGTTCGGTGCGTCGCGTCGAGCAAAAGCTGCAGACTTGAGAACGCCAGTTGAGAACGCCAGTCGAAACAGGTGTCGAGGCAAGTTCCGCGATTGCACGTTGCCGGAGCGTGCCTTGGACCCGTCCGCAGGTACGTGGAATATGTGGAAAAGGTAAAATTACAAAGGCAGGCGTTTGCCCGCACGTGGAGAGTGAGTTGGAAAAAGCAATGGGCTCCCAAGGACCACGGCAGAGTGGTGGGAAAAAGAAAGCAAGATCTGAGATCAGCCACCGGTGAGTGGGAGAGTAGCCCGTTGAAGCTGAACCGGTCAGTAGGTTTGGGCAGAGAAGCCTTGGTTTGTTTGGCAATGTCTCTGGGTATCGGAACCAGCTGGGGGAACGAACTAGGGTTTTGACGGACGACATGGAGCAAAGAATGAAAGTCTCATGAGGTTGTGGTAAGCTCGTGTGAGGTTGAAGAGGCTGAGGCGGGAAGGGATAGATGAGGCCCAAACAAGGTGGGATGTCAAGCCTGACAAGGTAAGGCGTGTCGATTTTGACTTTTGTGCTCCCGAATAAGAGATCTGGACGTTGCTCGATTCGTCGTTGACAGTTTTCAGGACTGCGTTTGAAGGACCACGGACCCGGGACAATGCTGGGCTTGCCATGCTGGGCCTGGGCGGCGCGTGCTGTCAGCGTGGAGGCAGTTGGCTGCCGCTGCTTGCTTGATCAGTGATCACACATCGTACCCGGCGAGCAGGGAAACTGGACCGAGCTCGCTGAGTCCGGGAGCCAACAGCAGTGTTCGTACGTACAGAGTAAGGTCGGGAGAGTAACGACTGGCGACAAGCGACCAACTGCAACCTGGCCGTCCGGTGCGTGCTGGATCTGCTGTCGGGTCGGAGCTGGGTGGAATGAGATTGAGAGTGCCCATGAGGTTGTGGTGTGGGACGGTGGAACGAAGCGGGGAGCAAGGGGGCCGAGATTGGTCCAAACCGTCCAGGAAGAGAAAGAAATCGATACGGATGGGGGGACATGGAGACGCGAACGTGCTGCGGGACAGGGGTGGGCAGGTAAGGTACGTTCCTTTACCTACCTGACTGGGCAGGCAACAGTGGACTGGTATCCGCGAAGGAAGGGCCCAAGGGGAAGGCCTCCACGACGGGCAACAAATGCAGATGCATGGTATTCGTGGGTATCCGTACACTGCATGGATGTGTGAGCATCCGCTCCGGAGTGAACGTCTACAGTACTTACCAGGTAGTAGACGGAGTACTGCGGGCTGGCTGGCTGGCTGGCTATCTACTATGTATCTCCAGGGCCCAGCCGAGATCCATCAGACGGGCAGAGCACCGATGGCGATGGATGGCGATGATATTTTGTTGGACCAGGCTTGCGTATGAGGTGGATGGCGCCCGGCGCCTGGAACCACGCGATGGCAGGCATATTCGAGAGATGATGGCTGCTGCCACAGCTGCCAGTGTCAATGCCAGTTGCTAGTGCTAGTGCTGGGAGGCAAGAGCGAGAAAAGGACAGCCGACCATTCCTCATCAGGCAGGAGTTGAAGACCCCACACAGTGTGTGTCCTTCTCAAGGCTGTCGGGGTACATGATCCGCTAGCCGTAGGCAAAACCCGAGTCGAGGATAATGAAAAGAATGCAGGGTAAATGAAAGAATGGATTGTGCGCAAGGCAAGGCAAGCAAGCAAAGCAAAGCAAGCAGGCAAGCGTCTCTCGACCTGCTGGCTCCTGCTGCTGCTCCTGCTGCTGCTCTGCTCTGATCTGAGGGGGGCTAATTACCTTTCGCGAACCGCCAGTGACCGACTTTGCTAACTGGAAGCTAATAGGTTGCGGATGCCTCACTTACGGATACATACCGCAGTACCTACCTGACATATGAACATCAACATCAATATCAATCTTATCCACGACCCCATACCGCTCCATCTCCCGGGACCAGGGCCGGATGTGCAGCACGCTATTTCTCCTCTAGCGCGCGAGCCACCTGAGATTGAGAAGGAGAGAGATTGAGAGCATGCGGTCCAGCCTCGATCAACCATCAAACGAACTCGGACTTCGGGCGGGCAAAGAACCTGCCCTGCGCCTGTGCCTGTGCCTGCGCTGCGCTGCGCGTTTGGTGTCAAGTCGCGGCAAGGTCTGCTCTGCGGTCCGTTCATCAATGATCTCCTCCTCAGTCCCGGCCGCTGACCATGCCCTGTCGCCAATGGAATCACCCAGCTTGCTCTTGCTCTCGGGCGAGCTGAGGTAAGGACAACCGTTGGAACAGGAAGCGTTCTGCAGCAGAGTTGGAAACATTTTGCGGCAGTGCGTTCCCTCACTGCCTCTCTCTTCCTCTTGTGCATCCATGGATGTCCTCAACACCACACCCTCAGCAGCTTCACAGTGTGTTTTCGCTCCAGACGTTCCGAGACATCAAAAGATGAGATGAGATGGGCTGGGGAGCAGTGCGTGGGTAGGATGCGGCAGGCTGCAGGCCTCAGGCGTAAGTCGGAGTCGGCGTCGGCGACAGCGACAACGACCAGCGTGAGGTCCCGTCAGTCCATGTCAGATCCATCCCAGGTCCCGGAGAGCTGGCAAGCTGTTGCCGATCGAGAGGAGCCTGCCTGCTAGTACGGATACCTACTACGCAGTACAGAGTACTCCGTAGGCAGGAGGAGGGAAAGAAAGAAAGAAAAAATACCTTAAGGCTCAGGTCAGGGCCCATCTCCCAGCTCCTCCTCCCAGGAGGCCCACGATCCCCCCTCTCCCCCAAAGGCAGGGACAGAGGATTACGCAGGAGCAAATACTGCGGCACCTACCCTACCGTTACCGCGCCTTCCCTGCGTCTCCCTGCACCTTCCCCAGTCAAACCCAGTCTTACCGGGCCTTTTCCGTGCACGTGACTCCATATCCCCCGGGCGGCTGGCTAGGGGTCCTGCGTCAGAGATTCCGGTGAAGCACCTCGCGCCTGATTCACTCACCACCATATACCCTGCTCAGTGCTCCTCTCTACCTGCACGTTCCTACAGTCCTCCAGGGTAATTTTTACCCGGTAAGTACTTTCTTAAGAGTTTCGTATACAAATATGTAGTTCTTATAATCCCTGTATTTCCCTGAAATCTCAGCGTTTTTAAAAACGGAAAAAACTCTTAAAATATAGATCTACTAATTCTCTATATGAGCAAATTTGAACCGTATTTATAGTATTTAAATTCATTTTTCTGAGCGTGAAAAACGTTCCTCTAAGTCCCCTACAGGGATTCGCCAGGGTTGTGTCAGAACCGACAGGCCAGTTTTTTCCCTGGAGTACTGTACAATACCTTACAGCAGCTCCTTGCATCTTCACAGTGCCCTTTCTTTGCTGCCTCCAACCCAACATTCAGGGCCTCCATCTTTACTCCCCACTCCCCGGGAGGACGCCATCCATCACATCCACCCGCTTCCTTGCAGGTCCCCGGTGAACTTCGGACTGCAACTCACGCTGCGCTACGTTTCGTTTCGTTGGACGACTATCTGACCCCCGTTGCCTCTCGATTCACTCGCTCTAGGGTTATTGTTAACTCTTCATTGTTTGCTTTATTCGCCTCGAGCTCAGGACATCTCTTGAATATTGACAATCAGTCTCTCCAGGTCCTACACGCGAGAGACATAGCGTGCATTTGTTCGCGGGATGTTGTCATGCCTGGTTTGCTTGCGTGGAACGCAGCGCTGGTTGAGTTCAAAGCTCACACTTCGCAGCGCCTTCTCCCATCTTCACACCCTCTCCATCATAACGCGCCAGCGCCCGCCTACGTGCCCCCATGTCTTACGTCCTTGCCCGGGGTAGAAAGAGAGTCCTTCGGCGTAGACAGACTCAACGCCACGGCCAGTAAGCTCCCGCATCGAGGCCATGGCTCGGCATGGGGCTAGTCGCTGGCATTCGATAGCCCTTCGCGGGAATCATGGCAATCTCGGCTCCGTGACTTGTCGATTTACGCCTGCCATATTCTCCTCAGAGCCCGGCTCATGCTACAAGTTGAGCGAAGTGCATGAACTCAATCTTGTGGGATCTAAGTCCGTTTAACGACCGTCTGGTGTCCATTGTCAGTCATATCCTCTGCCAGGGATGGCCTCAGTTGTCAGCTCAGGGCTAGACCACCACAGCAATTCACTCACCCAGGCCTGGAACAGGTAGCAAACTGTGGGAGACGTGGCATCACACCGTCATCCTCTTTTGCACCTTCCATGCGCCATCTCAACGGCTCTCAGTCCAATCTCGGGAGCCCTGCAGTGCTAGAGATTCGCAGCCCTGCTCGTCGGGCACCTGCGGTGTGCGCACATGTCAACTTGCATGCTCTAGCTTGGTATTCGCGCTTGCAGCGAGCAAGTTTTCACACAACCTTTGAATCGATGAAGCATACGTCCGAGGGGCCATGTCCCTTTTGCTGAGGTCTCGAATCATCATACGAACTAGGCCCAGAGCGATCCTATCAACACTGTCACGAAGGAGTTGTCTCGATTTACGAACGTCATCTCAGCAACTAAAACAAGCAACATCTCGCCGCGGTTGTGCCACGGCTGACTGGGCTGACTTCAGCTCAGAAGATTTCAAGCCAGAACCCATCCAAGAGACGAGGCCCGTGTGGCTGTTGCTTCTGCGAAATACTTTCCAAAATAGGAATGTTGCAGGCAGGTTTGGGGGCTTCAAACTGCCTCCTGAGCTGACAAGACTGATATGCCTCTCCATCACTGAAGTGAATCTCCGTCTTTCAAACAGCCGATGGGCGTGTGGAGTCAACCGCCATTTAATTCTTGCTCTGTAACCAAATTCACGGCTCCGAGTGTCCAAGTCTATCGGCCGAGCTCGATCACTCTATGCTCTCTATAGAAATCGAACATAGCTTGGCGGGCTGCCTTGTTCAACGGCAATGGCCTCGAACCATACGTTTCTGGGACGATTGCATGGCCGACTAGCCCCGTCCAGTACGAGTCGCATGGGCACTGTCGTCAAAAAGACCGTGCTGCTAGCGGTTCCTGATGGATCCAGAGAGTATGCACCCCCGAGCTGTCAATCCCGCGAAGCCCTCACTTCCAGACGGACCCCTCGCCATCGACGAATTCGGATTGGAGAGAACTGAGCAGAAGCATGCATCTTCTCGAACAGCGGCTTATTCGAGGGGTCGGCGACCTCAAACTGTTCAGACACTGTTGCTGCAGTTGCTGGCCCCGTGTGTCACCGCGCCTGGTGCCATCTCCACAGCTCCGGGTCCAACCTCACTCCGCAGCCCCGGTCTTGCTCAAAGATTCCTCGACAGATCCCAAGCCTTGGCTCCGCTGCCTCTCCCGCATGTCACGGATGTATAGTGCATGTCTTTCACAGGGCCCATTTCATGCGGCTAACGTCTTCCAAAGTAACGATTGCCGCTTGCTGCCACTTCGCCGGAAACCACCACCAACCACTTTGCATGCAATCGCGTACAGTGGCGAGTCTTTCGCTTCACGTTTACTTCTGAAGCTGATCTCATCTTATGACATAACTCCCCGGGCTTTTCAGCGCACTGCTGAAAACACTGAGAGATGATGCTGATTAGAGTCTCGGTTTCGGTATCAGCCCGGGTCCCTGAGCGAGAGCTTTGTCCGAGCATGCGTCGTAACCTCTAGACTGTGTTGAACCGTCTTCATCCGGTCAATGTGACAGTCTATCAAGTGCGCGCCGGTGCACCGGCTCGCAAACACTTTTGCCCTCTTTGGGACATCTTCGACAGCTGGCTCGTGATCATTGCGAGAGGGTTGCCTCTTTCGTGGACGTTTCCGAAGCAGATCTTGTTGTACAGCAATTGACCTAGACCTTCCTTTCGTCTGAATAATTCCGAAAATTGAGTTGACGGCGGAGGCAGAGACCACACGCTCGCAAGAACGGCATTCTCTACCGTAGCCCTTCTTCCTGGCAACCGTCCGCGCCTGCCT
Organism: Colletotrichum theobromicola; assembly: GCA_014705045.1. NCBI lineage: Eukaryota > Fungi > Ascomycota > Sordariomycetes > Glomerellales > Glomerellaceae > Colletotrichum > Colletotrichum theobromicola. The sequence goes on from JABGLZ010001096.1 coordinate 25,091, forward strand.
GAATTTTCCTCTGACAGCGGGTCGCTTGGTTTAAGTTTGACTAAGAAAGCAAGCAACTCAGAGTTGTCCCAGGTCTCTGGTTCTGAACTCTCTTTAGTGATTGACTGTTGTGGGCTGTTTGGCATGTTGCGTCAAGTTTCATGCCTCGGCCCTCGCAGAGGAGGAGGTAACCGAGAAACCTCGGCGGCTGCTAAGAGTCTGTCGCACTGAAATGACAGCATTGGCATGGCAGCTGCCAAACTCCCCGGGTTCTGATGGCAATGGTTTCTGTCACTGTAGCAGGTCTCTTCTTACTGGTGGCTTTGCCTTGTCTCTCAACTCGAGACGGCCCACGTCCCTGGAGTGTGAGTAGCGAAGAGCATGTTATCTTCGCGAGATTGCCATGAATCTGGCAAGCGTCCCCTTTCGGGGAAGATGATATGCTGCGGTCTTTTTCACATGTCGAAAGACACTTTTGTTCGCATGTGCTAGTTGATCTTAGCCATCGAGTTGCAAAGCTCAATGTTGAACGTGGCCAGCTGAGGCATCTTCGGCCGTCTTTTGCCAATATTCAAATTTTATCCCGTCTTGCATGTTGAACAAACTTTGAGAGTATTTGATCTGAAGCAAAGAAGAGCAAGAGGATGAAATGCTGAAAGGAAGGTGGTTCGAGGGAGAAGGAGTGTACCAAGACAACGGTGAGGGTGAGTAGTCGGCGATAACAAATTGCCAGCGTTGACCAACACAATTGAGAAGACACAGTATCGAAAGGCAGTTGGAAGATAACCTAGAGACGATGTATGCCGGGTTTTAGGGATAAGAAGGCATCTTGAAGGGAAACAGTGTCACTTCGATGTCGGGCATCTATGACAACCACAAATGTTGCAACCCAAATAACAAAGAAGACGAAGATGAAGACCAGTAATAAGCATAGACAACTAAACTCATCAGTAAACATTGTCAATGGCCAAACGACCGCGGGGGAAAATGTTCGTTATTGGGCTGCGAAGTTTACATCGCACAGAAGTAAACTTGCCTGCACTGGATCGGTTTCTAACTTCAATTAACTTTCGGGCCACAATGAAAAGAGGCCGCACAATCTTTCCCCTTGATGTGTCTTGTCCCAAAACTGCTCGCCATCCTTCATGCTCCTCTCTGCGCGTCGATGCCCGCCTGCCAATGCCGAAGCAAGCCACGAACGACCTACATCTCAAAAGTCGTACCTGAAATCAGGGTTCTCCTTATCCGTCAAGTCCGCAAAAGCGTTCGAATGCTCAATCTTCTCGTCCTCGCTCCCATGCCCCTCGACGCCACCGGCCTTGCTATCCTCGGAAATCTCCTCGCCAGCCATGCTCGACGGGTCCGCGGCAGCGGCGGCAGCCTTACGCTTGGCCATGTTCCGACGGACGAGCAGAAAGCGCATCAGGACGAGGAACAGGTTGAAGAGGACGTAGAGGCAGAAGTGGGCCGTGAAGCCCTTGCGGTAGCGCGGCGCGTCGCTGTCCTGGAAGATCTGGGGCGCCGTCATGTTGCCCGCGGCCCAGCCGATGAATGTCATGGCGAGGGTGGTGGATTTCTTGGTCTGGCCGGCGATGTTGCGGGATATGAGGGAGAAGATGAGGTTGCCCTCGGCGAGGTAGAATTGGGTGCAATAGAAGGCGATGAGGAGGCCGATGCGGTTGGACGCGGATGGCGGGACGCTGTAGATTACTGCCGTGCCGACGATGGCGGGGCTGGATGCGAGTTAGCTTGCTTCTGAAATGGAGGGACCTGGGACTCACATTGTCCAAGCCTGTGAGAAGCGATGTTAGTACAAGAGGCCATGATTGGAGGGAAGTTGGATGGTGTTGGCGCCGACTTACGTGCATTACCCAAGCAGTCTGCTTCGACCACGTCGCCAACGTTGCGCTACCGAGCATGACGATGATCGTGACCGCGCCCTGGGCGATATTCAAAAGTTGCGTCTGGAGATATGTGAAGCCGAACGAGGAGATGATCAGGTTGGAGAAGACGCCCAGTCCGCCGATGATCAAGGTCGAAGTAACCTGTAGTAGCACGTAGCACCATACCACAGGGTCAGTCACGGCCTCCACCATTTGGTAACGCTTGTACGTCTTGTTCTGGATGCCGGTCTCGTTGGCGCGGACACGCTCGATCATGAGACGCTTCTGGTCTTCATTGAAGCACTTGGCGGCCATGGGCGAGTCCGGGAGCCACCAGCCGATGAACGCGCCCCAGACGCAGGTTGCGGCGCCCAGGACGAGGAAAAGGAGCTGCCATGACTTGATGTCGTGGCCATTGTAGTGTGAAGCCCCGTAAGCGATGAGTCCACCGACCTAGGGTCATGTTAGTCAACTCCGGAGTCTCAATGGGCATCGCGTTTATCTGCAGCCGTAAGAGTATACCATGGTACATACCATCAACTGAACACCAGTCATGCAATACCAAAGCGAAGTGAGAATGGACTGTTCTCTCTTGGTGTACTTTCAAACGCGGATTAGAACAGGTGAGTCCGGGTACCAAGGGGTTTAATGGTGAACTAGCTTACCCACATTGACGTCCTGCAGTTTTCGTTAGGATATACAACAAAAGTTTCAGGGGGTCAAGAGCCACGGACATGATGATGAAGGCAGGTTGGACACAGCTTTCAAAAATTCCCAGCAGGAATCGAACGACCATTAGACCAGCAAAGTTGTTGGCGGCGGCAGAGCAAGCGATGACCACGCCCCAGCAGAAGACATTGACGGAGAGATACTTGGCGACCGGGAACTTCTGCAGCAGCATGTTGGTCGGATATTCTCCGACCAGCACGCCCATGTAGAGAATGGTGCCTAGCCAGCTGCGATAACGTCAGAACACTTTCTCTTCGACTTTATTAGCTGGATGGACACACCTGAATTGGTTATTGTGCGTGAGACCAGCATCTTGTCTAATGTTCATCACAGAGGCAAAGCCAAGAGTGCCCTTGTCGAGGGATTGACAAAAGTAGGTGCCCAGCATACAGGCGAGAATGCGACGGTTGATCATCCAAAACAACTCTTTGCTTTTCTTCTCGTCGACGTAAGTCGCCCTCGTGCCGGCATATTCATGGGTCTAGTCAAATGTTGTCAGCGGTGCTGTGATGCCCTTCGACAAACTGCGCTGACCTCCTTGTCTCCCTCTCGATGCTCGACAGGAACTTCAGAGACTGGCGTAATGGCGCTGTCTCCCTGAGGCGAGAAATCTTGCTTCATGATGTCTTGTGGGTGGATTCTGTGGACCCGGTGAATCTTTGGTGATTAGATATCGAAAAGGGCTCGGTCGTGTGTCTCCATGCCCCCTTTTACCCCGGATTTCACTTGGTGAGTGAGCCTCCTATATGCATACGACACTGGGCTTTCTGGGGACCCCAACTTTAGCAAGATCCGGAGCGGCGGAGTCAGAGAAGCTCCTCGCGCCAGAGAGGTGAGCTGATGGTGATGCTGGGGGTGGAACGCAGGCGGAATTGCTGCTCGGGCACGTCTCCGGTACCTACCCCGGAGCCCGGAGACGGGGGGATTGGTGGAAGGTGGACGGATCGCCGTTCGGGTGTTGCTCTGCATTGGACCTACTGCCTAGCCTTCAAAATTTCCAGAAAGGACAGCTTGAGGTGCCGCTAAAATATTCCACATCCCCTCAGTTGGTGAATCTTTTCCTCGGCAACAACTTTACGAATTGGTGGTCGTGTTGATGATTCCTGGTTGGAGCAGTTAATGAGACGCTGCACTTGAACCGAGGTCTTTGCCTGGAGAAGTCAAAGAACCTCTCGTATCCTGGCGTTTCTGTACATTTCCCCTGCTAGAGGGCGGACGAGGTGTCCGAAAGGGTCAGACTTTGATCTGCTTTTCTTTCTAACCAGATAGTCTGCTTCTAAAAAAAAAAAAAAAAAAAAA
>JABGLZ010001096.1:29084-56850 GCA_014705045.1 Colletotrichum theobromicola
GCAGGCTATCGGTGGGAGGGCACGAGCGGAAATCACAGGACGCGTAGCAAGGGTCCAACCCGCTGTGGCTTTCCCTCAGCGGTCCATCAGTGTGGCATGTTATTTGTGACAGGCCTCTGTTCCCCGCACATCTTCCCCACGTTCAAGTTTCGATCCCCAACTTAGCTTGGATCGAACGGCACCCTTTTCTGAACTCGGATAGCTCGACCGATCACGTCTCTACGTATTCAAAATGTTGACTCCTACAAACTCAATTTGCCAGCCTCAAGTGCCTTGCGATCTCCGTCTTTTTGATCATAATGGCATTTGAGGACGACGACGAGGCCATGTCTGGTCGCTCCGGCGGTGAAGACGATGGCCAGCCGCGGTCCAAGAAGAGACGTACAAACTCGAATACGAATGGCTGCGATACGGAAGGTCCAGCGTAAGCATCTCTCGCGCAATAAGCTCTGGTTAATTTGCAATTCGACTCACGAAAATACTCAGCTGTCAATCATGTCGGAAAAAGAAAGCGCGCTGTTCCAGAAGACAACCCTGCTCCGCCTGCGTGCGATACAGTTGGTTCATGTACTTCCAGGATCCACGGGAGCAACTGTCTGATATCAGATCCCAGATGTAGAATGTGTGTACGACGACAGGAGGTCCAAACCAGGACTACGAACCGGGGCAGTCGAGAATCTCAGCCAGCGAGTCGGTGAGCACTTGTCGAAATTTCGATCAATCGTCGTTCAAGCCTTGACTGGATGACTTACATATCCCAGCAACTCTCGAGAACATGTTCCTTGGCCAAGGAGTCCTATGGCAGCAAGTTTTCAATGCCTTGAGTACCGCAACCCTACCCAACTCGTCCAGTCCTGATCAAGAGGAGTCTTTAAACACTTCGCTCAACGAAAGGGCTGCTTCGTTGAAGAAGACCCTCGCAACTCTTGCTGAAGGCGGGGAGCCCGCGATGGCAACTCTGGCAGCATGGCGCCCCAAGAACCCGGAAGTACAGACGACAGCGGCCAAAGAGGACACGCGTGCTAACGCCAAGCTGGACTCCGTCTTTGACCATTCTCTTCTTCCTGAGGCGAATCTCATGGATAGTCTTGTCGAGATTTACTTTGCGAATATTCACCCCTGGATCCCGATGCTTCATGTCCGTCAGTTTCGCGAGCGCATGCTGGATCCCGAACAACGACCGCAACTGAGTACGATATTCCATGCGATTGTGAGTCTCTGCGCGAGATTTTCTCAGGATGTCCGACTTGGGTCTGCTGAGGAAAGAAGCCGATACGCGAAACGATGCCGGCAATTCGTTATTTTGAACAGCATGGAATCTTTTTCTGTGGAAAATTTGCAAGCGTTGACGATTATTGCGTTTGATACTGTTAGTCCATCACCTTATCTTAAAAAAGTCGCACGATCTGACAGCAGTTGGAAAGATTGGAAGTGGTCGAGGTCCCTCTGCATGGGTAAGACAATTTGCCATTTTCCCCGTCACAAAGCTGATGTTGTAGTCAATCGTTGGAAGCATGACGAGAACCGTGGAACAGTTGCAACTCAGTGTGGAAGACGAAGACCAGCCACCAGCTTCGAAACGTCTCATCAAGCGAATGGAGTTTCTGAAACCATGTCGGTCTTGGAGTGAAAGAGAAGAGAGGCGGCGAGTGTTCTGGAATATCTTTCTTATGGACCGGTTCTGCAGCATCGCGACCGGATGGAACTTCTCTTTGACCAGTGCGGATGTAAAGAGACGCCTTCCGTGCGAAGGTGCCCTCTGGGAGGCCGGACAGCCGCTCCAGACACCAACTCCGCATTTCGGTGTTGCTGACCAGTCAAGCGGTGCCAGCGGAACACTTCCATCTGCGCGACCAGAAGAGGCGGCCCAAGACTCGTTGGGAGGTTTCGCATACTGCATCGAGGCTACCGAAAGCCTCAGTCTAGTCACGTCATTCTTCCTCCAGCAAGCGGTCGACGTCTCCAAGCCTCACGAGATACAGGTGTGGTTGATGAAATTCAAGCAGCTTGACCTGCGTCTAGTGCAGTAAGTCTGATTCAATGCGTTAAAGTGCGTGCTGTTTCTGACACTAGCAGATGGAAGATATTCCTGCCTGAACAATGGCGAGAAGCATGTGTCTTGAACAGCGACGGGATCATGGACCCCAATCTGTCCTTGGCTCACGTAACGCATAACACTGCCGTCGTTCTCCTCCACCAGGGCATCGCCTATCCTTTGCCCGAATGGCAGTCCACCCGCATCCGATTACCATCCGCTTCCAGCTCAGAGACATGCCTTGCGGCAGCAACGGAAGTCGCAATCATAGCCGAGAAGTTTCTCCAGGACTCGCAGCACGTCGTCAGTCCCCAGTTCGCTTTTTGTCTCTTCATCTGCGGACGCATGTTCCTGGCGCACTCGCTCTACTACAGCGTGACGCTGCCGGTTGGCTTCGATTCGCTGGTGGGGAGCTTGCGTACCATAGCAAAGAGATGGAATGGCCCTGGCGACACGTCGGAGAACTTGGCTTCGAAGTTTGCAGGGAGGCTTGTCCAGGCTCGTCAGCAAGGCCATGGTATGTTGGACATCAGGCAGGCAGTGTACTCAGATGACCGGCACGAAACATCCTCTCCGCTGCCGGCCAATAACGTTAGGACACCCGGCGCTGGCCGCCCCGGCGCGGATCGTGCTAATACTGGCTTCTCTCCGAAGCCGGACGGTGCGTACATGGGCGGCTTCGGCGCCTCGGGCGTGGATTTCGACCAAGAAGCATCTCCTGACAGTATCTCTATGGCCTTTCCCCCGCTTCCTCTGGCTTTCCATGCTCAGAACCCCAGCAGAGGCCCCACCGCGATGCCGTCGCCTGCGGCAGGGAATGTGCAATCACATCTCAGCGCCTACGATCACTACGATATGGGGATGCCAAATGGTCACAATGTAGGGGGACCAAATATGGTTGGAGAATTTGAGGACCTCAACGCTTATCTGGACTACTCTTTCCTGCCAAACCAACGGGTAAGCATGTTTTCTGGGGCGGCTGAGAAGGAGTAGGATGTGAAGAAACCCTTTAATCACTATGATGAGGAAGCTCAGTCTCCTATAATCTAGCGTAATTTCATTTGGAGAGTCTGTATCCGTGGTACTGGTCCGTTGAATCTAAGGAACTTGCTTTGTATACTCAAGCACGCTCTTCGAACAAATCCGGAACACCCATCTCGAGAAGCTTGTTACCTGCCAGCAAGAAAAAATAGTCGGCGTACACCAGCCCGTGGTTCGCCCATCTTCTCGGCGCGAATTCGTAATTGTTAATTGTCGCGCCGTTCAAGATCGTTTCAGGCTCCCCTTCCCCGTCCACGTCCAAGCCGACCTCTTCCTCCACGGTGCCGTGCTCAACGGTGTCAACTACCCTCTTTGACTTTAGATAACGACCGCCACCATTAATATGGGAATTACATGTCGCTCGAATGAGCCTGAGCGCATGCTTCAGGTACATGGACTCCCTGCCTAGAGACGTCAAAGCCTCGTGGATCAACAGCATGCCGTACGCAGTAATCATCGCGGCACTGACATCCGGAGGCTGCGGCTTATCCTTCGGAGCCGTGAAATCCCACGGAGGTATCCAAGTGGATGGAAGCTGGGACACGAAGTATTCCGCGCAAGAAATGGCGGTCTCGAGGAAGGAGACCTCATGAGTCCAACCGTATGTCTGCACGAATCCGGTAATGGCCCACGCTTGACCTCTCGACCAGGAGGACGTGTCGGAGTAGCCTTGGTTCGTGATCTTCTCCTTTGGCACGCCGGTCTTCTGTTCGAAATCCACCACGTGAAACGTCGAGAAGTCCTTGCGGATGTGATGGGTCCGGGTCGTTTCGGCATGCTTGACGGCTGCATTGTACATGTCCTGGTCTCCAAGCTGGGCCGCAGCCCAGAAAACCATGTCGAGGTTCATCATGTTATCCTAAAACGGCAATTAGTATCCTTGAAGACTGTGTATTTGCCAGGGACCTCTTACAATGATGACGAGAAAGTCCTTGCTTGGATCCAGGAACTTGTATCGCTTGGTAACGCAGACGTCCCATGACCGAATCGATCCGACAGTGTCGTCGTATCGACTGTAGAGAGACTTTGCGGCCGTAATGGCGGTCTCGAACGCTCGTCGGTCATGGTTCAGCTCCCACGCCGGGCGAGCCCATGGAAATATCATGAAACCGAGGTCATGGGTTGTCGTAAGATGTGCGTTGGGATGCAGGTTCTCCGTCCACCATTTACAGGCGAACCTGATTCCATGTCAGATTAAGCAATCAGGTTTCGTGGAATTGAAATCTTACTCCAGATGCATCTGGTGGGGCTCTTGTCCTCCAGACTGTCCCATATGCCTCAGCAGATGGGAATGCTTCCGTCGTCGGTCTAAGAGGAGGTAAAGGCATCCTGGGAAGAAACCCGATGTCCAGAAGTCCAGCTCTCTGTAGACGTACGTTGTGCCACCTGGCTTGGTGTACTCTGGAAACAAAGCCGGCGGTGCGGGCTTGGAGTAGTCAATCAGCCTGCTACTTTCGACCTCATGAGGGTGTTCGTGTCAACTTACCGCGGAGAAGCTCTGCTGGGCAACACCCCATATCTTGGCCGCAACCCTTGGAGAGAAAAGCATGCAAGACAGGGGTATCTCGTTGCTGTTCGTTTCGGCAGACGACAGCGGAGGAGTCGTTAGACCGTCTGTCTCTTCTGCATGCTCGTGGTAGACCTTGTTGCGTTTCTGTATCTGAACTGCCATGTAAGTCCTATTCCTTTTTTTTCTGTACTAGCACTGGTATCTTACCGAAGCAGTCTCGTTCGCCGTCGAGTCAAAGCTAGCACAGCCTCTCTTGATGCCAGCGGCGGTGCCGGTGTCGGGCGCCATAGTCTTGGATATCAAGGGGAAAGAGGCCAGGTCTACCACGCAACGTGAGAGAGATCTTCAACCAGAGAATCAACCAAGTCGGAACAATCAAGTTGGGGTTTTCGCGAACCTCCGAAGTCTCTCATGTCTGGGGCAAGCCTTTCAAGTAGGCGCTCCTCCCAAACGGACTTAGTCACGAGAAAGCACTCCGGTAGGTGCGACTTGCCTCGTTGCCCTCTACAGAGCATGCCAAGGAGACCGATTCGCTCTCGGCAGAGATTTCGGGCCGTCGGACCATTGGAAAGATCGTCAATGATGATTTTGTGCCATGGTCGTGTGTTCATCGACGCCGTCGGAGAATGCTCCGGTATCTGCTCCGGCTCCGGCCGGTGGGGTAATATCGTGATGGACCGCCCATGAATTTGGATCCTCGCATTAGGGCGGACAGGAGACCCGTACGATCTCAGCTTATAAGTCTCAATGCACTGATCCAATGCACCACTTCCATGAATGATGGGATCTCCTCGATCGGTGAGGAAGGATGTACGCCGGAATGAATAGATATGGATTGTAAGCTGATCGTGCAGAAAGGATCAAACACGAGGCGGTGAGAGACCAATAAGCCAAGCCCAAGTATGCCCTCATAGACCACAGACACGGCTCTGACGGCGTAAAACATTGATTGTGGAAGGGAGTGTGAGTGAGATGTGAGGTGCGAATTGCATTCCCACTCTTCCGTTTATTACCAACATGGATCGATCTCCCAGTCAAGAGTAAACCCAGTCACTGCATACTTGCGCTGTCGTGTCTGAAGTGCATATATTGGTTGCTTTTGTTCCTATTTTGGTGATTTTTCTCTCGCATCGTGTTCCTCAATGTTTTCGGACACAAACCCTTGAGCTGCATCCGAGGAGTCAAGCCGTGTCAAGATACCATGATAATCGAGTCGTGGAAATCTCCACCAGAGATAGAGATCTCCAATGATGAACTCTTTGAGATCAACAGGATAGCAAGAGCACCTTTGTCTGCCCAATCTCCACTTGTGTTAACAGAACCTCCCCATCCAAGACTTCCACATCCTCCGCCGCCCAAACATCCCTCACTTTCACCACATCGTTACACCCTTCCTCTAGTCCAATGCCATCCAACGGCACATTGATATCTGCCAGCTCGTTCCCATAGTTCAAAGCCAGAACCACGTGTATATACTCGCCAGTGTCAACAGGCCCTGCCCAGACTTGCACCTTGGACTCTATCGACAACTCCGGCAAATACCTCACCGCCTCGCCTCTCTCGTCCTGAGATATGGCAATGATGTCCCGGTTCAGAAGCACCTTCAACGACTGCTCTCGAATTTTGGTGACATCAGCACCAATGATAAGCGGCGACTTCAAAGCCGCCCAGAACGACAAGTGCGTCTGCTCCTCGACCTCGCTCATGGCGTTGCCAACCCCGATCTCAAGCATGTCCATATCCGCCCACGACATCCGCCCCTTCTGCTGAAACGGCGAGATCTCTCTCATCTTCCGGATCATCGTCAGCACGCTCACCCCCGCGTATCCCGTGTTAAGACAGTACGCGGTCCCGCAGACGCCGGACTTGTCCTGCGCGAACGAGGCGTGGATGTCCCCGGACATGCGGTACGACCCCGCGCCGACCTGGTCGGCCCAGTACCACGGGAACTGGTGGCCCCACTGGCACAGCGAGTAGAAGATGTCGCGGCCGGTGTTGCGGAGGGCGTTCGACATGGTCTGGAAGCGCTCCTGCTGCGTGTGCGTGCCCGCGTGGAAGCCGCCGCAGTTGTCGTACTTGAGATAGTCGACGCCCCAGTCGGCGTACGTCTGGGCGTCGAGGTCCTCGTAGCCCCAGCTTCCCGGGGCGAAGCCGCAGGTGAAGATTCCGGAATCGCTTTAGAAAAAATGTGTTAGCTGACCTGCAGGTTGTGGTCACGAAAGGGGGCCGGCCCAAGGCACCTGTATATCCCGACCTTGAGGCCCATGTCGTGTATGTGGTTGACGAGAGCTGAGCCTCCCGATGGGAAACGGGTGGAGTTGAACTCCTGACGCCTGTCCGCGGCACGCTCGCCGGCTTGCCAGCCTTCGTCCATGATCAGGTATCCGTAGCCTGCTGCTGCTAGGCCCGTGTCGACGAGAGCTTTGGCCGTGGTTTCGATGATGGACTGGTTGATATTTGCCTTGAACGTGTTCCAGGAGTTCCATCCTGTTGTGGTGTCAGTGTGTTCATACTTCTCGCGTGTTTCGATGTGAGTTTACCCATTTGCGGCCGTGATGCCATGCCTCCGCTAGCTCCAAGGGCCGGAGCAGCAGCTGCGACGAGAAGGCAGAGCAAGATGACCATGGCGTCGGCGGTGGGCTTGAGATTGGACGGACTGAATACCCAACATTCGCCGATTTGTCTTGATACCGGCATTCATATATCAGCGTAGAGCCATGAATACCAGGAAAGATAGCACGTAGCGGACTCGCCACTTCCCAGAATCGTCCGGGGAATCCTCCGACGCGGGTTGACCCGATTTCCCGATGATCTGCGGGGACGTCGGGGTAAAAGCTGTACCCCGCAACTCCGGGATGATTGTCGGGGCTCGGCGCCGGCCCGGGAGACTGTGCTCTCGTCTTCGTGTGCCCGAACCTTTTCTTCTCCATGGATGGCTATCGGAATGCGAGAACATAAGTAGGTATTTCAGCCCATATTTCACTTCGGCTGGGGATCTTTGTCCTCAAGAAGTCTCATCATGAAGTTGTCTACGGTCTTGGGATTCACAATCTTTGGAGCTGTCTGTGCCGTGGGCTCTTCCGATAGACGCCCGCTATCATATGCCCTCAAGCCAGACGGCACGTACGTGCCCGCGAAAGCTGACGGAGTGACTACACTCTTGGATTTTGTAAAGTCTAGAAGCGACTTGACTGAGCTGGCTAAAGTCCTGAATGGGTCAGCGGGTAAGAAGACCTCTGAGCATATAGCTACCTTGGAAATTAAGCTGACGAATCGCAGGTTTCCTTGAGGCTTTCGATACAACCCCCATGTGGGACTTCACCTTCTTCGCCCCCTCCAACGAGGCCTTTGGAAAGCATACAGGACAGTACTTCAACACTTTCACGCCGACGCCCAAGGGCAAATGGTGGCTCGGCAATCTCATACAGCACCACTACGTCCCCAACACGCAGCTCAACATCAGCGTCTTCAACGAGACAGCGTCGCGGATACAGACGGGTTCGTATCTGTATATTGGGACACAGATCAAAGACGGCACGTTGTGGCTGAACGACGTGGCAACAGTCACAGAGGGGGACTTGAGGGTCACCAAGGTACGCGCTGTCCGCTGTTACTTTTCGTTATATGGCTGACCGATGAATGAAAACTTAGGGGGTCATCCACATCATCGACCGGATCCTGGATCCTTCGGCGCAACTTTTCGAAGCTGACCGGCCGAAGGCCAGTCAGAAGTTCATCCCTGGCAGCTGCTCTGATACTTCACTACCATACTGCTAGTGAGGACGAGTAGTTGTTGGGAGTGCAAATGCCGACGGATAGCAACTGCTAGGGCAGGGAAGTGAGGGCGGCCATAAAGTTCGATAGTAGACCGAGATGATCGACAATTCTCCGACAATGGCAGAACGTGGCGCAGGGTGGTAAACGGGCAGGAGCGGGTTTGCTCACGACGTCGGGGCCGTTGCAGGTGTCTCAGGCCGTTCCGATATTCCGTCCTTCGGGGCCATCCCTGTCGCGTCTTCGTTGCTCTTAGTCGTGCGAATCCACCGCACCACACCACGCCCGCCCGACATGAGTGAATTTTCGCGCTCCCACTTGCAACCAGCAATGAAATTGCTTGTATCAAATCAGCCCTGATGGTCTAGCGGTATGATTCTCCCTTAGGGTTGTCAATTCGACGATTCGTTCTGGGAGAGGTCCCAGGTTCGATCCCTGGTTAGGGCCCAATTGTTTTTGCGTGTTGTGTAGATGTGGCGGTGAGAGTCAGACTGACGCTGTTGATGGCTTTTTTGAGCTACCTTACTTAAAATTCAACGGTCGAATTAACGCCGCGTCCATGTTAGCGTACGATAAAAGATCTCGACTGACAGTAAGTGCAACTCGTTAATAGTGTCCCGTATATGTGAGTGAATCCAGATTCAAACGTTTCACTGAGTCAGCCCGGTCTTTTTCGTGAGAATCGAATAGCCAATGCGCAGTTGTGCAGCGTCAGGGGGGAAATGCACATCCGAAGGAATGGCCCCTCAATAATCAGCAGTCGATCTCGGTAGCGAGCCATGAAATTGTCGAATGTGGAAGCAATCAAGAACTAGAGTCGACGAAGACGAGCCGCGAGGTACAATGTAGCCCTATTCGCCCGGCATTGAGTTGCCGGTGGAGTTGGGTGTTTCCTGAGGCTCGCGCACTCGTTTCTCATGATCCCATGAATCGACACACGCAACGGAACGGGAACGGGAAGGCAAGTTGGGCGAAACATGATGCAGGGCCTTCAGGCGCGTCAACGGCTGTGCATTCAATGCCCACTTGACTTGAGGATTTCCTGCGGCTTTGAGGAGATGACAACGCGATGAGATGCAAGGAGCAGAAGCGAGGGATGAGAATGACAGGTCTGGGCATCCAAACAAACCTGGAAGCACTTGGTGTGTAAAAAATCACAGTCCTCATGTTGAGGCTCTGGACCTTCAGCGGCGCAGTCGGGCTGCGTGCTGCGGACAGACGAAATGACGAGAGCCAGCAGCAAGAGAGAAGAGGGCCCGAGATGGCACTAACGGCCCTGGTCCCTGGCGTCGTTCCCGAGCACCACCGCAGCCCACCGACCATAGCCCACAGCCCACAGCGCCTTTTTTAGTCGCCCATCTCCGGGCACACACCTTGATCAGAGTAAGGTAGTGGAGCCGGGAGACGGCGGCCTGCAGCAGTTGTAGAGCATTTTAAGCATGGTTCGCTAGGGGAGCCAAGAGGCTGGAAATTGGACGTAGGCGGGCGGTAATGTCGTGCCACCGCCGCTGAAGAACAGCGACATGGTTGGGCGAGATGGTGCCATGAGGGGCAAATCAATTAACAACCTCGCCTTAATCCGTAGAGTTGCTCCGGGGTCATTCGTACGAGTGGACAGCACCGGGCACTAGAGCTCGGAGGAAGCCACGGCAAGGAATTGTGAGGTGTGAAGGGGAAGAATTGGCCGATGAAAGGGAGGGAGAATGGCCGCGCGTGTAGAGTGGTATTTTGGCGAGCGGTTGCGACATGTCTCGCTGGCTGATGTCGCGTACGGCTCCTCTCCCAGTGCCGTAATGCCGTGCAGCACATATTCAACGTGCTAAGGGTCCACGACTTCGAGGAGGGAGGCTCTGCTGGCTGGTCGTCTCCTGTTTCTCTTTTGCTCCAGAGACGATGATGTAAGTCCGTCGTCCGTCCAGACTCAGCACTGCAGTTCGCGCCGTGTTCCCTTGCAATCGTCGTTCCCGCTGAAGTAAGCCCCGGTTTAGCAGGCATCAGCCATGCTTCACCACGTGAAGTGGGAGGATGACCTTACATAAGGCGCTGCTTTGGAATGGAGGAAGGTATCTCTTAGGCTGATGCATGGTGCAAGGTGACTTCCATAACCTTAGGTCGGTGGGTTCCTGGCGGTGGCAGGCCCAAGCCAGCCAGCAGCGCTGCAGCAGCCCTAAGGAACGGGGCCAAACGGACGACCACCCCAATCAGGCGACTCTTGGACGTTTTGAGCGTCATGATTGGCCACAAGCCCCGGATCGGTGGCTGCACGGCTCTTGCACTGGCGCGTGCCTGTACCGCCTGCATGAGGGCGCCCCTCGGCCCTGAAACACGTCTCGTCAGGGAATTCGAATCATCACGACCTCCCTTTCCTCGTCCACAGTCCGTCCCCCTCCTACAGCTCTCTCTTTTCGCACTATCACTCTCGCCCCTTTTCCTCCATTTCCAGTGCGCCAGCCACAGTGTGACACCCGTGGGCTGGTCCCCAGCTGTTTCTGGTGCGTTTCTCATTCTCCCATCTGCTGTTCGAGCCACCAGAAAACTCGAGAGGGGTCCCTGCCGCCGCGCCCAAATACGTAACCCACCGGGCGCTGCCACCATTGACCAAGACAACCCAAGAGCCGCCAACCCCTGGTCAGCCACTCACTGGCTCTCTCACTGGCTCTCGTCCACTCTGTTGACTTCCCTTCTCGATACGGGCCCCTCTCCTGCCACCAAGAATCACCAGATTCTCCTCTGGGGTCTCCCTGGCCAGCTCAAGTCTCTCAAGTCTCAGTCTCGTCCGAGACAGCACTGTGGATACTGGTCGCTCTCCCGTTCCACCTCCTCAGACTTCCAGTTGCGCCTCTACGCTTTCGTTCCCCATCTCTTCCTCCCATTCCTCCGCGAAGCCGGGTTCCTTTTGGAGAGCGATCTCTGGCCACACTCATCTTCTTGTACAATCGTTCAATCCGACCGTTTTCACTTCTTCGGCGATACCTTCGGTTCGTCACCTTCTCTCTTTCCATACCCTTTTTATTATACCGTTGCGATCGTCCCCCGCTGGGTCGTGGAGGTTTCGTGTATTTTTGCTGGTCGAAGACAGTCCTTACCACGACACCGACCCCGACGAACCCGCATACGATTTTTCAGTCCGTAAACAAAGACGCCGGTCGTCAATCCAAAAATCTCGAAAAAATCTTAAATCTATTTGAAAGAGGAGGATCACTCAAGAGGAGGGTTATCTGGAACGGTTGAGGGGCAGCCAAGTCTCTCCGGGCGACAACTCTCTCTCTCGGGTCTCGTGGCTGCTCATTATCACGACAGCAAATCGCCATGGCGAACAAAGTGCTGCTGGCCTATGTGGTCGCCGACGTCGTCTTCGTCATCACCGGAGCCATTCTCCTCGGATACTCCCTCATCAACCAAAACACCGTGAACGAAGCACCGAAAGAGGGCGTAGATGCCGCCACCAAGTTGCTCACGAAGCAATTCCCTCTGACCGGTATGTACCCGAGCGCCAATTCGATGATCCGACGATGGGTGTCGTGGAGGAATTTGCAATACTAACATTAAGCAGCCGGTGTCGTTAACGCCGTCTTCATCTTCGTCACCTTCCTCATGACCATCCCGGGTATGATCACTCCCGCCCGCGGCTGGCTCAAGGTCTCGGGCTACCTTGTCACCTTCTGCGGCCTCTTCAGTCTGGTCGTCGGAACCTACCTGTGGGTCACGACTCTCACCACCAAGGCCGATTTTGGCAAGCTCTGGATCGCCGCCGACCCTAGCGTTCAAGAACTCATGCAGACTGCTGTAAGTGTACCCGTCGACCGTGTGGAATAGCAACGCGGACTAACACCGGCCAGTTCCAATGCTGCGGATACTTCAACAGCACTTCTCCTGCCTTCATCACCGATGTTCAATGCCCCAGCCCTGCCGCCGCCGCACTCCAGAAGGGCTGCGCCGCCCCGATCACGAGTTTCGCGAACGTCTTCGTCGACAACATTTTCACCGCCGTATTCGGTATGGTCGGCATCGACGCCCTCCTCGTCGTCTGCACCGCCATGCTCCTGAAGGACCGCAAGGAGCGCGAGCGCTACCGTCACATCGACGAGAAGGCAGGCTACCGCGGATTCTAAGGGGCGCCTTCCATGGGTCCCCCTTCTTCTGCCTTTGGGTCACAGCTGCAGGCGAAACGAATCGGACCCGAGTTTCTTGTCTCTCCTTGGACGACTTTGTTGCTGTGAAGACTGGGAAGCAAAGCAACTGCGCGAACCCCCTTTTTTTTCTGTCTTTTTCGGATGGGGAAGATTGAAATCGCCTTACCGCTCCGCACCCGCGGCCATTGATTGGTCTTAATGTTCAACCCACCTCCTTAGACAACGTGGACAGGCAAAAAGAAATCAAACCTTCTCCCCCCCTTTTGGGCATCCATCAAGCCAGTCCCTAATTCGAGGGACACGGCTACGACTCTTGACGTGCGGAACGAAACTTGGACGGAGATATTCGAGCGAAAGTCTGTTTTGTGTGACGGCCACTTCTCTCTCTTCCTCTTCCCAAACCTACCACTCTCAGACCCCTTTTTTGTGTGTGGACATCATATATAGATTTTTAGTGTTGATTATCTCTGTTCTGTAAGAAGGGGGGAACTTGCCCTGGAAGTCAATCTTGTTTCTATATGCTGCGTTCCGATTGCCGTGATGTGACTCCTGCGTGATTCGATGCAATTCGGGCCGTGAGTGAGTCGTTCCGTGTCGAAAATGTCACTGAGCTCCTCACAAGGCTTCCTCGCAGCGGAGAAGCGTGCATATATACACAATCTCCGCGTCTATCTGGTTCACTTTACCAAACATCTACTTGCGACGTCGTTGACGTTTAATGGTTACAGCAGCCAAGAAACCCCCCAATCTATTCCCGCAGGCCCCCAAAGCCCAGATAAACGAATCAAGGACAGAAACCAAGAGGTCGTTCGCAAGATGTAGACTGGCAGGCGCTCGAAATAGAATGAACGGCGTCTGGGGTAAACGTGCCAAGTAAACTTAAGCGGGTTCGCGATGAGGAGCCTGGCCAATGGAAGCCGGCGGAGGGGCCCTGTCGTTGGTGCGTGGGATGTAAACGATCTGGACCTCCACCCCCCGCATAAACGACGACGACGGGAGATTGACGAGATGGATGGTTTGGGTAGATTGGATGACGATCTAGAGGATGATGTGGAAGAGGAAGGATGTTGTATTTTAATGAATTATTGTAGTATGTGACGTTTGCTCGTTCTCTGTGGAGATGACTACATCTTCCTCGACCGACAATGAGTGACTGCCCGAGTATCGGGTCTATTTTACACACTCTATTCTTCACAACAGCAGGATCGTGTTATCTTTCTCCGCTATACGCACGCAATCTCTGCACATTCTCTGACTACAAGTCAACAAACGATGAGAAAACAACGTAACCTCAACGCGCTGCCTATGAGGCGCCGCCGATTATGGTCTGCTGGCCTCCTCCCACATCCCCGTAGCCGCTAATATGCCTGAAGAGAGTGCAACCCACCACCATCCGAAATATGTGTACACAAACGCACGAACCTCCACTGAACTCCAGCCCTCACGTCAACACGGCCGATGAAGACGAGTCAGCCGATGGCCTCCGAGTGCCGAATTAACCGTACCTAGCATGCCGTCGCATACACTGCCCGCTTGACGCTGTCATGTCTTTTGCTAGTGCGAACTATGTTATTGATAGATTGGGGAGCCGCATGTAGAACGATGACGACCTGCATCCTCTCTCGGAGCATCATGGAGTGACGAAGTGGCTCTTTCTCGGAACCCGATGACGTTGAGTGTTACTATCGAATCAAAAAGTTGTCGTTCAGTTGTCGTGGATCATATATGGATTGGATAAGGATTCAACTTTGTCAACGTTTCCATCTGAAAGTGAACATTTTCTGGGATACAGCTATGTTTTGCACACTCTCGTGCGGAGCGAACGGCGTCAACTGTCGGAAAGGAGTTTTGCCATATACTTAATTAAGGTATAATTACCACCATACATGGCGAAGCCTCTTCCACAGAAGCAAGTCGCTCTGCCAGCGGTTTCAACGTCTGTCCTTCTTTTGCATCGGGGAACCGCTTCAAGCCCTGGGACTGACTAACCACCTCGCGGTTGAGACTCACAGTGACGAAGTAAGGGCTGTTCTTTACGTTAGAGGAGGGGTCCATAGAAATGAAGCATCGATGCCACGATACCCAAGGATTCTTTACTGTCCGAGAATCGTTCCGGTATGCTTACTATCGTGTGAGTTGGCAGGCAGCCCATCATTTGCAGAGTTCAGCGGCGCTTCTCTCCCTCGTGAGAAGGGATTACGACGCACCCTATACCAGGCTTCTATGATGATTCTCAGCGGCGTGATGGGCGACGCTGCCGAGACTCCCAGCGTCATAAGTAAGGATTCATTCTGCTAGTGTTGTGGAAATGATAGAGACGTACTCATGGGTTTGATGATTGTTGATATCCTTTGATAATTCTTACACAGAGGGCAGCACGTCCCTCCGGCTTTCCCTCAACAGCACCTCGAAGTTAGCCAGAGGGCGTTTCATTCATGAGCTTATCCTCGAGATTTCGGAAGAAACAGTGACCACCTTGGGGATAATAGTATAGAGTCATATGAAGTGTGCGCCGATCGACCATACTTCATTTTGGAACCTAACAACCGACAAAATACGTCGCAGTGCACACAGCTCATGGCATTCCACGCCTAACAAATAGTCCTCCGCCTCGAAGGAAGAACAAAAAAAAATCCTTTGCAATTTCTGGTCTTCTTTCAGAAAAAAAGGTCAATAAATATCATACTGTCGAAAAAGTCCGTCTCGCCAAGGGAGCTCGGATACATGGGCCAGCTATCCTATGATATCCCGAACCCCACGTTTGTATATATGCTCTAGATGAAACAACTGAGGGAGAACAGCCCACCTGCCACCCGATCTCGTCATGCCAGCCTCACGCTCACACACACACCAAAATGTACACATGGGAATTAAACCGGAGGTTGGCATGCGACGGCACAAAAAAAGGGGGGAGCCGACCTCAGGAGGACAATGAATAAGGGGGAGGCAGCCAACAGGTATCGGCACACGCAGAGTCCGCATGAAGCATGACGAAAAAGAAAACGAAGGAAGTAAAAAGATAAAGTAAATAATGACGTGACAAAGTGGCTCTCCGATACTCATACAGGCGAATCATCACTAGTCCGGCCGCCGCCGCCGCCGCCCCGCCCCCTATCATGCTGTTGGGCCCGGTCGTCGCCGCCGCCTCCGTTTCCCCTCCGTGGCCCGTGAGCGCTACTACTGCTCTCCGGCCTCGCCTCGTCGCGGAAGAACGCCGGCCAGCTGCCGCTACTGCTCGGCGGCGCACCCTCGTCTCCTCCGCCGGACCCGGTCCGCCACCACTTGAGCTTCCAGATGCCCCCTAGTGCCTCCTGCAGGGACGGTTGGCTGCTCTGGCTCTTACGGCGGCGGCGAGCCGTGAAACCCGGGAACCCGGTTGATTTGCGCCGCCTGCGGCCCGCGGGTCGACGCTGCGAAGGGGATTCGCTACTGGGGCCCGCCTCTGCTGAAGAGGATGTTTGGGGCTGGGTGCCACTTGTGCGGCGGTGGCCGAGGAGGGAAGTCGACTCGGTGATGTCGGGCATTGTACTTGACCGCCTGCGCGACATGGGCGGGCTTGACGTGTCGCGATCCTCGAGCTCGCCCCAGATCTCCGCCCGTTCTTGCCATCTCCTGCCCTTCTTTGGACGGCTGGGTGTCAGGGGGGTTGTCTCCCCGCTCGCTACGTTAAATGTTGAATATGTTACGGGCAGAGGGTCGTCCTCTTCGTGGAGGCTGTACAGGTCATCACCGCCAAGGAGAGATTCCTCCTCATCTTCGGTGTCCTCCACGAGACCCAGACCGGGTGCCAGAGAAGACTGGCCGACCCCTGGTGTATGTTGCTCGTCGCTGAGGCGCCATGATAGCGCCAGCACGCCTGATAGTAGGATGGCGGTGCCAAGAGCAATGAGTCCTCCGCGAAGGGGGCTAATTAGGTCGGTCTGGTTGAAGTAGATCAAACCATCCAAAATGGCAATGATGTTGTAGATGCAAAAGACCATTGGATACAATACCGACGTCGAAACAAGCTTCAGGCCGCGGTGGAGGTAGTACAGCTGGCTCAGGGCCAAGGTGACCAGCGCGAGAACCAGCACCCAAGCCTGCCAGTGAATAAACTGGTTGTCACCGTCGGCGATCGTTTTGATGATGAGCTCGACCGCGGACTTGGCGACCAGCAGGGAGTGCGCGGATACTATGCCGCTTATACAGCCGTACGACAGGCCGCGCACGAAGCGGAATCGCGAATTGGTCGAGAGGCTCGTGAAGGCGTCGAGGCAGTCGATGGTGATGGCGATGGAGAGGACAAGCAAAGCCTGCATGATCATCCATATTACAAAGGAACGGCGGCCGAGCAGGTCCAGCAACTCCTGGAGATTGTGCGCAGGAGAGGGAATGGCTCCAAAGACGGCGATGAGCACGGCACCGGCGCAGACGAGCATAGTGCCCCAGAGAGACCAGCGCGTGAAGGGCTCGTTGAGTATCAGAGTGGCGCATATTGAGTTGAAAACGAGGCCGGAGGCCTGGAGGGTCGATAGTACGGGGAGAGGGAGGGTCGAGATCTGGACGGAGCTACCGAGCAGGTTGGCGGCGATGAACATTCCCATTCCCAGCTGCCACCTGCCCCTCCGGTAGGGCGGCCTGCGTATTTCATGCGGGCCCTTTTCGTCCTCGAGTATGTGCGATTTTCGTTGTAGCGTCAGGCCGAGGCTCTGAACGCTGGTGGATAAGAGACCGACGATGATTCCGATCTGGAGAGAGGCTCAACTGTTAGCGTCGCCCGTCAAGAACCCAAGCTATGCAGAATGAAGGGAAGGTGGACGTACGGCGATTGTCCCCCCGGGGGAGATGCCGCCAAGGGACCCCATTGCGCGCGCAAGAGCTAGCTGTAGGTCATCTGGCGGCGGTGGTCGAAAATGAAGCAGCGGCGGGAGGCCGTCGGTCTCATGGATTTATCTCGTGCCGTCCCTTGTGTCCGCGCAACCGTTTGTCCTCCCTGTTGGGCTAGCGCTTTCGTGCCGTGTCTCTCTTCGCTGGATCCGGGGCCGGATGGTAATCGACGTCGGGGCTTTCGGGTGGTCGGACGCCTGGATGGAGGAGGGTAGTTGAAAATGCTCAGGAAAACGGGACAAAAAGTATGAGCCGTTGCGGGACGTAGAGGTGGTTGCAAAGTTGCCCAATAGCCCGCCACTTCGAAAAGGTCACTCCCGGCCGAATGATGATCTTTAGCCGCCAAGACCAAGCTTGCAGCGAGATTGTACGTGGTGCTAGGGCGGATCGCGTTGCGCGGTTTCGGTCGGTCAGTGACGCAGAAACGCCAGAGGGGGTAGGACTGGTGAAGATGTTTGAGTGTACTTTTAATGCGCGTTATAAAATACGGAGCTTCCACATGGCCGGAGTCGGTGAACACTTTGTTAGATCATGGCTCAGCTCGAAACACCAGACAGACGTACGTTGGCAATGCACGACGCAATGGCCGCCCGCTGTCCCGTCGGTCAGGTCTGGCCCAAATAGTGCTGGGCATGCCGGCTCTCCATTGATTGCTTGCTTGCTGCACTGCGAATGGGAATGGGGGGAAGGCACCCACACCCCAAGGTACACTAACGCCGATACGCAGCGCAGAACGCACCACGCAGTAGGGGACCCTCCCGCCTCCCGCCTTGCATTATTCAAGTCAGGACCCAAAGGCAGTGAAGGCGCGTGTGGCGGTGCGGATGCTCTTCGGCCCGGCATCAGCTGACCGCCGGCTGCCGGCTAATCTTATCGGTCGTCATGCTTGGGCATCCTTGGGGGCTCCTTCAGAGAGGTGTCCAGTCAGGAAGGTCCAGCGTGATGTCACTGGCCCAGACTGAACAGAAGTGAGGCTGGTGCAGCAGAGCACCTGGTGCACAGACCAGTTCGATCTGTGGCATCCAAAGTGGAGTAACTGTTCCAGTGGTGCAGCAGCAGCACAGCCAGTCAGACAGGGGCGGGCGTCCGCCAGCTGTGGCTGCTCTCTAAGGTACTGCCTGCCTGCTGTAGTGGCAGCGGTTCCTGGGTGGGCTTGGAGCTGGGCCGGCGCCGAACGTCCAGTGAGTGATGCTTGCTGCTGCGGCTTGGAGCATCGAGACTCGTCAACAACAGCTTCATCCAACCCACGACCCTTCTCCATCCCGCACCCCATCCGCCCTCCCCCCACGACCTCGACGGCTTCTTCAGTTCCATCTCGACCTCCCCGCGATCACGAGTCGCATCCTCTCCTCCTCATTCCCGATAACCTAATCGAAGAAAGTCGCTCAACACCCCCCAAACCGCCAACATGTCGCACGCACCGTTGACCGACGACCAAGTAAGCTCCTCTCGTCCTCTCTCTCCAGTCCGACGACGGCGACCCCTTCGAACACATCCGCCAATGAAGGTCAAACACACACTGATGCAATGGGTGTCCCCCCAAACCAGGTCGGTCAGGAGCTCCGCAAGATGACGGCCTTCATCAAGCAGGAGGCGATGGAAAAGGCCCGCGAGATCGAGATCAAGGCCAACGAGGAGTTCGCAATCGAAAAGTCCAAGCTCGTCCGCCAGGAGACGGACGCCATCGACACCCAGTACGAGAAGAAGTTCAAGCAGGCCCAGATGTCCCTGCAGATCACCCGCTCCACCGTCACCAACAAGACCCGTCTCAAGGTCCTCGGCGCCCGCCAGGAGCTCCTCGACGATATCTTCGAGGACGCCCGCAAGAAGCTCGCCGGCGCCACCAAGGACAAGGCCAAGTACCAGGGCATCCTCAAGAACCTTGTTCTTGAGGGCCTCTACGCCCTCAACGAGCCCGAGGTCCAGATCCGCGCGCGGAAAGCCGACTTCGACGCCGTCAAGAAGGCTATCGAGGACGCGACCAAGGAGTACAAGAAGGAGGTCGGCAAGGACGCCGCGGCCAAGATTGACGAGTCCAACCCCCTGCCTGCGGAGAGGTATGTCACATCACACACACACACGACTTTGGTGGAGTCTTATCTGCAGCATCATCACTAACGCTATCAAACAGCGCCGGAGGAATCTTCATCATTGGTGGAAACGGAAAGATCGAGATCAACAACACATTTGAGGAGCGTCTAAACCTACTCCAGGACACCTCGTTGCCCGCCGTGCGACAGACTCTGTTTGGAAAGAACCCCAACCGCAGATTCACCGACTAAAGAAAACCAACCCCCATTTCTGAAATGCGCCCTGCAACCCTTCCTTCAGCCTCTTTCCTGGGGCTGGATAAACCATTGCTGCATGAAGGACTCCCGACGCCGCCCTGTTTGAAACCTTCCTGTGGTGTATCTTAGATGCTGTATGATCGTGGCCAACCATTGGCGTATTAGGTAGTTGTCGTTATACTACAATTGCATTATCATTACCCTAATGCACTTACGAACGTCTCGTCGGCGTCCGAAGATTCTTCCTTGGTGACATCTTTGTTCTTACGGCCATGCACAAACTTCTTCATGAAATCTTGTTGCCGCCTCTTCTTGGCTGACGATGGCCCCTGATCGCCAAAGATGCTCTGCGTTGGGGGAGGTCTAGTGCGAACTGAGTACGACAGGCGTTGTCCGACCCATTCAAGCACGCTCTTCGCCTCCGTCCGAGTCAAGTTTGCCGCGCCCGTGTCGTTGATGCCGCGCCAGATGGCTTTGAGACGCTGCGCCAAGTCATCAATCTCAGCGTTGAAGTTCTTCTCATGTTCTCGGTCGTCCTTGACTAAAGCAAACGAGCCGTCGTCTACTGCCATGTCCAGAAGCAATACCTGCGCCTTGAGATCGGCGTAGTCGGTCTTGCGGCTGAGCTGGAAATCACTATCCTTGACCCGGGCGATAGCGAGGCGAAGGGACATGGTGGTGCCCGGGCGCTGGTCGGCGAGCGCAGCGTCCCGAAGGAAGAATGAGACAGCCAAACGTCTTCGAAGCTCATGCAGTTTTGGCGAGGTGACCGGCATGCATGTGAGCGGGAGAATCCGCAGCGAAGCTTTGTCGAATCCATGATAGAGACCCGAGCAAATCTCGGTGCACTATGTAATGTTAACAGGGGACATTTCGTGTCAAGGAGCGTCACTTACGAATTCATTCCAGACACCATCTCGGACATTGTCAACCAGCGCGGCCAAGGCAAGCTGATGTGCCATTAGAACGTCCGGATTCTCGATGACCATCCTATCAGCCGCCATACGCAGGAGCATATTAACTGCATACGCGATGGTATCATGCCGGAGATACCGAGCTATGTTGTGAAGCCACTCCAGACATGACTGGAGAGGTTTCCAGTCTCGCCCTTCGTACATGTCTCGAATTTCGCGGACCGGCTGCAGCGTTTCGTCTCCTATGTGATCCGCAGCACCCAGTTGGCGAAAGACCTCTGAAAGTTGTTGGGGCGTGATCAGCCGTCTAACTTGTTTCTTGTTGGCAGCTGCAAGCCTGCAGTATTCCTCTCTCAGGACGCCAACCTTCTCGACATTCACCATGTTCAGAGCCCAGAGATAGAGCTGGTCAGGCAGACCGATGGACGCCGCCAGACTAGTCGGCATCCCTGACATGATGTGCCGATCTCGTGTTCCTGCCTTTTCGAGGAACGACCAAGGCCCCTTGGCGCTCTTTTTCGGGAAGGGCAGAGGTGTCTGAGCATCCACCTCCTTGAAGAAGTACCACCTGGTCTTGGAGCCCGATGTATTGGTCCGCTCCATCGCCTTCATCGCCTTGTCCGCGTCTTCCTCGGTCTGGACGCCGGCGATCTCAATCAGCTTCTGGCGAGACTTGCTAGGGCTCGCGTCCACCATGATTTCGTCCTTGACCTCGACCTTGGGCGCCTGCTTGGGGCTGTCGAACTTGACGTCGTGCCTTCTCGAATGCGCATCCAACGTCTTGAAATCAAACTTGTGCTTCGGCTGAATAGTCAAAGGCGACTTGTGGACCATGACCGCCCTTCTTTTGGCGCGGGGCGTGCCGCATGGATCTGCTCCCGGTTTTCTCGGGCCCAACATGTCGAGATCTGGCAGAGAACAGTCCGAGAACGAGTCGTCGTCTTCGTCATCTGAGCCCTTGATGACTGCGTCCCTATCCAGTGCAGTGCGCTTCCTCACTGTTGAAGGGGAAACCGGCTCACTTGGAGAGCTAGGCAGGTCAGGCAGCGATGGGAGGCTGCTGGGAGTGTCGTTAACTGCCGACTGTCCTGTTTGGCCGCGTTTGGGTGTGCCGAGCAGGGGGTTCCTCTTCAGAGACGATAAAGAAGGGAGATCGGCAGCGAGCGCTTCAGGCGGGCTCACGCTTGTGGGCTTCTTGCTTCCAGAAAATAGTAGTCGTTTTGGCGTTGTCGCCTCAGCATCAGAAGACTGGCCTGGGGTTGAGGGCGCAGAACTGAACCGGACCTTCCGCGCCGAGCCGGTGGCCCGTCCGGAGGCCGGCATATTCGAGTCCTTATCGGCGTAGAGTGCCTTTGTCCCTGAGATTCTGCGTCCAGGTGTGCGAAGCAGAGACTTCTGCGGCGAGGCGAGCGAGGTTGTGGTGCGCGGTTCAGATGATGAAGTCGAAGTGTGAAGACTGGCTGCTGAGGCTTTTGGAGCAGGCTGGGAAGGTGACACGCAGACTGTGATTGAATCGCCCAAGTGATCAGCTGGCGGCTTCGAATTCTCGTCCTGGACCATGGACGCCCGTTTGCGTTTGCCTTGCGGTTGCCTTGGCGAGGGCGCCTTCTTCACATCTCGGACTTGAGTGCTGGATAATGCGGTCGGCGCAATTTCGGCACCCGGGGACGAGGCCGGTGATGCAGATGAAGCACCGGTGGCCCCAGTCTCTTGTGACGAATTCAAGGTGTTTTGTGTCTTCTTGACAGCTGATCTCGCACCGAAGAAACTCCTAATATCTCGGTTACCGTTTGTTGCGCCGGCAGCCTGGCCGCCACTTCCCTTGGGACGTGCCATTTCGGAGGTTACACCGACAGACAGATACGCACGACGGTGCAGGAACCACCGATGATCTTAGAACGAGATAAGACGAGGTTTACAGCGTACAACAAATGCGACGATGTTGAAGAGCCCAGTCACATGATTGCGCATGAAGCCGGTGTAGATGAAATGGGACGTCGGTGCAAGGTCCGACGCGTAGGAGGCCGTTTTCGCGTCGGTCGCCAAATGGCGGACGACTTTAGTGGGGAACCACTTAAGCCCGCGCGCTTTCCCATCTTCTCATGCTTGCTTATGTCATCACACTATCACGGTCATGACCCTTTTGATATGGCGCAAATAGAATTCCAATTGGCGTTGGGATTTCTGGGGAGAAGTCGGTGGCGTGGAAATCAATTGAAACTATGATAAGTCACTGAGTGACGAAAAGAAACATTCCTTTGGAATTCACAGGTAGTTTTCTTTCTGAGCTTCAGTGCGTTTCAACATGTGGTGAGATGCGACATGGATGCTCCTCCAAAGGCGATTACAACATTCCCCCAAATGAACGATAACTGCGCCTGACACCTGCCAACAGGCATCAAGCCGTTCAAAAAGGCGAAGGTTACCTGCTCCATGCACGCAGGCTTGATATATGTCTAATGGACAGGAAATTTGCCCAACGGTGATGACTCGACGCGGCATGTCGTTGTCGGACGAACAGATTTGGCTGTGGCCCATTCGGTGTCCGCAACGGCGGAGTCATCTCGGCATGCGAAATGCGACTACGGAACCACCGGCGACGGATGCCAAAATCTCGGAGACCTGACACAAATCGAGGATCATGACCGCGCAGAGGAGGACGGCACGAACGGATGCGGGTTGCTGAGCTTTCCATACTCCCGGCCATCCCAGAGGGGAAAGCGGCCAAGAGAAGATGCCCGACGATTGCCAGCAGCCGCGAACCGTTGGAGACCGATGTTCTTGAGATTTTCGGTTTCAGGGGTCGGAAGGAGTCCGGAATAGGGGACATCGTGGTCACGGTGGTCGCAGTGCATGACGGCGCAGCTTGGGACTTCCTGGGGCGGCTCTCTCTCTCTGGGAAGTCTGGATGGCCTGGGAGTTTGTCTAGTTCTCGTCCCTTGTCTCCGCTCTCTTGCTGCACATGATGATGGAAGGTCACGGCCTGGAGACTGCGCTGGCCCAGACTTGCCCGGGCGCTTGGGACACTCCCAAAGCCACGCCGAGTTTGTCATCGGACCAAAATTCTGTTCAAGGAACCCTTCCGCAGAAACGGTGGTCCGGGTCAGAGGTGCATCGATGAACCTGTTCCAGGACCTTGGGCCGCGATCAAAGCGATCATCCCAGAAGGTTAATTCGACCCGTGTGTCCCGTTTAAGCCGCCCAACCTCCTCCTGCTACTGCTTCGACGATCTCAGGTTTGGGAATGGGCATCCTTTTCCTTTCTTCGCACCATCGGCTAGGTAGGGCAGCCAGTGGCGTGGGTTCCCCAACTCAAGGCCACATCCTGCCTTCCCGCCTCCCATCCGGTGTCCTCCGTCTGTTTCTCGCGGGAGGGGGCATGGCTAAGTTCAAGTTGCCCTCTGGATTGGATGAGACCAACCAATCTGGCGGGCGTGGAGGAATGTGAGCGTTGGGTTAGAATGGTTCCGCGTTTGAGTCTGAGTCGCACGAAATCCCCGGCGCAAATTTCGTGTAACAAGACGCGACTTGGAAGAATTCCAGAGCGATGAGCCCAGGAAGCAGAGTAGAGAAGAGCAGGGCAACCGCCATCAATAAGAACCACCTGTCATATGTTTGGCATCTGGTCTGTCGCATGCCGTCCGTTTTGTGCGTTGTTCCTCATGGATCTCATGGAAGGCCTGCAGCGATGAAGGGCTCGGCGTGTGAGGTCTAATCTCTCCTCCCTCCCTCCTTCGTCCTCGGTGCGCAATGGGCTCCGTATGCGCCGTGGAAGCATGCCGCAAACCTCGCAGAAGAGCTGCAAGAAAAGCTGGCTGCATCCCCTGCAAAGGCCCGCCGTTCCCCGTCCTACCTCCGAATGGGCATGTCGTAAGCCCCGAATGCCCGTCCGCATTTCCTCCACTATTCCTCCATAGTCCAATTGGCGATGTAGTACGGTAGTAGCACGCTGATTGCCAGTGGGCGCCCCTTGACTCGGAGGCTTGACGACTCCTACGGTGGAGCCTCCCTCGCAGATGGACTCGACTGAATGGCCAGACTGTGTGTTGATGGGCAGAGGGGAGATTTGGAGCTAACCTGCTGGCAATGCTGGCCGGCCCGGGTTTGGCATGACCCTGGGCCTGGGGGCAACAAGGTGGTTTTTACGGCGCAGTGACCGTACCTACGATACCCCAGTGATTGGAAAGGAAGAAAAGAAGAACGCAGGGGACACCCCTTGACGATGACAACCGTTGCCGAGGCCGACCACGACGGTGTCCCCTGGGTTGCGGTGAGCAGTTCATTCAAGCATTGCTCTCCTTTCCCGTCGCAAGATGGAGAACACGGACAGATCTGTGAGCGAAGGCCATCCCGGAAGAGGCTGCCAAGAGCAAGTGTGAGAAAAGGTTGGCCCTGCAGAGGGGTGCTAAGTGACTGACTGAGTGCCCTCCGTAGCGGCTGTAGATTTGTTTCAAGCTGCCCTTCCCGTGTGGCTAGGACGGTTGTTGGGTGGAGGGGGGGAGGGAGGGGGGATCTGGATGGGATCGCCTCATCGCGGGTCACTTTGCCATCTCTTTTCAGCCTCAGATTGCTCAGATTGCGCCAACGAAGGGAAACAAGGAGAGGGTGCTTGATATATGCGATTGCGTGTCTGACTTTTTACGTCTTGTTATGCTGTTATGCTGCAGCCTCACACGGCTTCAAGCTGTTTCCCCCCCTCCCATTGCGCCGGTAGGAGAGCGGTGGTCTGGCCGTGAGCATTGCTTCTGTAACTTGACACGGCAGACCATGGAAAGCTTGGCTCAGGTGAGGAACCGGCTTGGGTCGACCGCGCATCTCAATCCCGCACGCCCAACAGGCCCTAGTGGCACAGGCGCAAAGATTCGCGATCTTGTCCGGGCGCCGTGGGTACGATGCAACCCTGAGACCCGTTCTCTTTTCCCACTTGGAACCATCAAGGGCCAACGGATGGAGCCTCTTGGTCGCTTGCTATTTGAGGCGCAATCGAATTTCAAGAAACGGAGCGGAGTCCACAGCGAGAAGTTGCAAAGAGAGAGAGGCTGGAGTTGGCCATCGGCCATCGGTGGCTCATCAAAAGGCGCCGGGTTTCGTGCTCCGCCAGTCATCAAGACAAGACTTGGGTGCCACTCTGGGTGCTCTGGGGGGGAAAGACTGGCTCACTTTCTCGCGGGTTCCCCTGGCTGACACATGCTTGGCCAATTTCTCATTTGGGGGGGCCAAGTACGGATATGGGTCGTTATTTAACACCATCTTCTCCAATATTTGGCGAGGCCCAGCGAGGGCCCGCGTGTGTGCCTGCGTCTTGCGTCTGGAACCGTTCCCCCCTTTCCCGTGAGCACGCAGTCAGGGCCATATGGATTGGGACGGGACGATGGATGGGCATTGGAACGGGGTCAGGGTGACGACGATTGCTTCGCGTAATAAACACGGTTCGAGGCTCAGCCTCAATCTTCAAATCAGCAAGCAGCACGGCGTGCAACACAGGAGTGGACAACTGTAACACCAACAGCTGGATTTGGGCGGATCCCGGACCGTTGGCTCACCGCGAGCCACTGCGACGGTCAGGTTGGACAAGTAGCCGCCTTGAACGTTGGGATTTGCCTGGGAGCGAGGAGGAATGAAGAAGAGTACCCCGTCCCAAGGTGCCAATCGGCATTGTTGGCGTACTACGACGCAGTAGAGTAGAGATCTGCTTCAGTGGTGGGCGTTAATGTTGTTGCCAGCACTTACGGTTTGGCCGGGTCAGTAAGCATTGGTTAGGCTGTGCTAATCCATCCGCCAATTGATTGTATGCATGCATGCATACTGTTGTGCTCTCAGTGCCTAAAATGCTTTTTTGCTTCCATCCATCTTTGTATTATTCGGCGACCGGAAAGGGAGAAAGATGGGTGAAGGTTGTGCAATGCAGACGACGGAAGCCGGGACCCAGGAGCAGGATGCAGGGCAATGCATCGCCGCTTGCAGAACCGCATTCAGACACTCGCGATGTGAGAACGGCTTCGGTGCGCTTAGTAGGAAATCTGCTCCTGCACCTTAGTCCTGAGTCTTCGGTGCAGTATTGTCGCAGATATTTGAATTGGTTTTGGGTTTGGTTCGGATCCGGATCGGCTGGATTAGCGCGTTGATGATGCTAATTCACCATGTTCCGGAGATAGCAGTAAGCACCTACGAGTACCTGGCTTGTATTCCTTTCCGCTGACCTGCCGCGATGGGCAAGGAGAATATGGAAAAGTGCTGCTGATGTGAGCGACCACTGGTGCTAACGGTACCTTAGCACCTTAGTTGGGCAGAAGGTCGTTGAGTAGTTAGGCAACACATGTCGTGTTCCTCTTCTCCTCGTCGGCTTACGATGAGTGCGTCGGGGGTGGGTGTTGACTGACGAGACGATGCGCCGGACTAAGTTGATTGGTTTGAGCAGTAAGACCTTGCATTGCAAGCTCGGAGCCACGGCCACGGTCCGCTCAGTGCTGGTTTGGTCCGGTGTTGCTTCGCTCTAGTGTTTTGCTTGAAGCTGCCTGCCGATGAGCCATTGTCCGTCATCAGCTCAGCAAGCAGAACAGTGCAGAAATCCGCGGTGCTTGATTGTAAAGCAGCTGAGGAAGCAAGGTTGTAGACGGCTGACAGGGATCGTTGCGGCGAGATGAAGAAGCCGGAGATTTGGCGGCGGTGATTGGTCGGGACTGCTCGAAATGGAATGACGACTGGGGTGCAGAGGATAGGTAGGTACGGCGCGGTACACTACAGACGAAGACCACCGGATGTTGCTTTGCCTTTCTTTTCTTGTTTCTCATGCACAACTCACATTATCAAGTGGCTGCGACAGTCTGAAAGGCAAGGGATCTAGGTGTGAATCCAGGGAAAGGCAAGAGAAGGGTCTTGGAAAGTAAGGTAAGGTAGCATGGGAATCTCAAGAGCCCGATGCTAGTTTATTGCGACGAGAAAAGACAGATATACTCCCGTCGGTATCCATGGCATTATGGAAACCAAGACGTCCCTCCAAGCGATAAAGTACGATGTTGTATCCGTAGACGAGTACATGCAGTTTCCACCTCGAGCCAGACTAGAACAAAAGCCTTGGATCTCCAGCGACTCAAACGACTCCAGAAGGGTCCAGCCACAACAAGATCCTGGTCCAACTTGGTGGTGTTTTGCTGTCACCGTGGTAGCGAAAATGAGGCACTCCTCACGGCGCAATCGCATCCCCT
>JABGLZ010001096.1:56958-107266 GCA_014705045.1 Colletotrichum theobromicola
GGGCGCAGAGCAGAGCGGTGACTTGGGGAGCGACCGCCAGTCCGACTACCCTACGCTAGCGCTCTGCAAGCTGCGTGCTGCAGGCGATTTGCCAGGGTTCATGGCGGTTTCTGGGCGGGTTGGCGGGCACGTCGTCGCTTGTCAAGTCAAATTTGATCTGTTCGGCGAGACAACTAAGGGATGGGCGGGATGGATCATGGGGTTAAGGGACGGATACCTCACCACCTCACCACCTCACCTCTTCTGCTGTGTGAGGTGCGCTTCCTCACGCAGTACAGTCCCCATTAGCGCTGTACAACCACCTCCCCTAAAAGTCCAAGGTCGGGCGTGGAGTCTTGCTAGTCCCCGGGCCATCCGGGCGGGGGGCCACTCCACGACCCGTCGTCAGGACGCTGCGTATCCCCGATGTACCTGACATGACGCTCCTGCAGCGTGGAGGCGGGTTTATCGCAAGAGAGTGACAGCCAGTGACTTTCATGTTGCATCATCCTCCGTCCCATCTGGGATATTTTCCCTCCCGGAGCAGCAGGAACGCTACTGCTTGCTGCGATGGATTCCATCCATTGTTACCGTGACCACTTAGCACCTCACCACCACCACCAGCTGTTTCTCTCACACCTTACTCTTCCTGAGGTGCATCTACAACACTCCATCTGCGGGACAGAAAAGCAGGAGAAGGAAAAAAAGGTGTGAGAGAGAGGTGGAACTCGCCCGGCCGACGCGGCACTGCGGGCTTTGCGGACACTACGGGCACGCGCTTCGGTTGCATCTCGCGCTCCTTTCTCCAGTCTTTCTCTCCCCCATTGTCTTCTCACGGCTCTGATTGACCGATTCTACCCTACCTACATGCGTTGCCTTCAGTAAGGTACCTCACCTTGCAGGACGGATGCCGCTGCTCGGCCTCGCCCTTCCCAGACTCCCGTCCCCCGATGAACCTATTCCTATTCCCTCATCGGTCATCCTCCTCCCTTTCTCCATCCTGTGCCGGCCTCCCTCTCTCCCGGACTTAGTGAGCGAGATGTGGTTCCCCTCCCTACAAATCTACCATGATACACTGTCTCTCCGTAACTCGTAAGACTCTGCTGTAAACGTGGACGGGGTGGACCTCAGCTGTCTGCCACGAGTCCACGAGAGCCAGACAGCCTCGCAGAGAAGGGATGGGCGAAAAAAAAAAAGCACCGCCGAGCCAGACGACAGCTCATAGGCAGAAACCAATTTACAAGACAGGTACCTGATCTGAGGCGTTCAAGGACCGTACCTGGTTAGGGTGTTTCTGCTACAGTCTGCCACCTAACGGTAGGGCGAGATACTTCCGCCGCCACAATCCTCCAAAGTACCTCATGTACCCTGCCTTACTACTAGCTGGCTGCACAATACGTACCGGTTTGCCTACCGCACCTCCCGTCCCGCTTCCTTCCCCCTTGCCAAGTGTAAAGTACTGGTAGTGTAAGGTAGTGTACCTTATGTATGCCTGCGCCTTAAGTAAGAGCGAGATACCCAAATGTACCTTCCTTGGCGCATTTTATCCAGCCTTGGATAACTTTCATCCTCTCCCACCCACAGAGCACCGCCCAACCGCTGCACACTGCTGCTCCTCCTCCTCTGTAGACTGCAAAGGGTGACTCGAGGTACCTACATACCTCATCCCCCCTCCCCTCTCCTCCCCCCCAGCATAACACCGCTCCCAGTCCCTCCCCCCAGTACCCAGCACACACCCCCTCTCAGCGGGTTTTTGGGTAACGCTGTCATCAAACACCGCGACAGCGCCTCCCGGCCCCTTCTGCCAAAATAATTCTTGCCCCCTTCCGACCACTCCCTTCCAATTCTGCTACTCCCTCGCACGAACCACGCTCTCTTCAACCAACACCACAACACCCAACCTCGGACGGACAACGACGACGACGTTACGCTGAATATCCACGGTCACTCGTTTTCCTCTCACAACGTCCTAGGCATCATCAACCGTATTTACTTCCGCCCTTCGAAACTGCAATCCCCCGAATCTGGACTGCCGCACGATCACCGATTCCCCCCTCCCCAATCGGGACCAACATTGCCGCCGGACGAGGCCATCCTGGAGGACAACTCGGGTTGATCGGGCTACTCGCCCGCACACAACGAGGCCACGATGGCATCCGTCAACGGCGAAGCCGGTCCTCCTCCGCCCGATCCCGAGAATCCTACCCTGCGCACGAGATGGGCTACTCGCAAAATGACCATCAAGAGCAGTAGCAAGAAGAGGCTTTCTCTAATGAACCGCGCCCATCACAAGAAGAAGAGCAGTGAAAAGAGTCGCAGCTCAGGCGGCGGCGATTCATTACAGACAGATCACACGGCTGCCGACCAAGACGATGGCCACGGCGGTCGTAAATTATTCTTCAACCTCCCTTTGCCCCCGGAACTCAAGGATGAGGAGGGCCATCCTTCACAACACTTCACCAGGAACAAGATTCGCACCGCCAAGTATACACCCCTAAGCTTCGTCCCCAAAAACCTGTGGTTCCAGTTTCAAAACATTGCCAACGTGTTTTTCCTTTTCCTCGTTATCTTGGTGGTAAGTCAGATTCGAGGCTCTCCCCCTTTGTCTTCGCTGAACCGTTTCCAACCTCATCTAGTTCTTCCCCATCTTCGGAGGTGAAAACCCAGGCCTTAGCGCGGTGCCCTTGATTTTCATCGTCACCGTCACTGCAATCAAGGATGCAATTGAAGATTACCGTCGAACCGCTCTCGATATCGAGCTTAACAACGCTCCCGTCCACCGTCTGCGAGGATGGGACAACGTCAACGTGGAAGAGGACAATATTTCTCTGTGGCGACGCATCAAAAAGGCTAATTCTCGTTTCTTCGGCATGATCTGGCATACAATCGAGAGTCTTTGGTCTAAAAAGGCGAGGGAGGAAATGGCGAGACGGAGAGCTCCGCCAGCATCGGCAGACGCGCCACGACCATCGATCGAAACCCACGCGCCACGCGATTCCTACCATTCACCCCGTTCCGCCCGGGATTCTTTCGTTTCTGCTAGAGAGGACATCCAAATGACACCTGTTCCATCTCCCCAGCCGCGCCAAAACCTCGACGTACCGAAGCCAGAGGACCATCTCCGAGCAAGGGAGATGATGCAGCGCAAGGGCGATGTTCTGAACCGTAACCTGCCAACCAAGGGCGAAGCCCGTTTCCACAAGGACGCATGGAAGGACCTCAGGGTTGGAGATTTTGTGAGAATTTACAACGACGATGAACTCCCTGCCGACATTATCGTGCTGTCAACCTCGGACCCCGACGGAGCCTGTTACGTGGAAACGAAAAACCTCGACGGTGAGACCAACCTTAAGGTTCGACAGGCACTTCGTTGCGGGAAGTCGCTCAAGCACGCACGCGACTGTGAACGGGCCCAATTTTGGATCGAGAGCGAGCCTCCGCAACCTAACCTTTACAAGTACAACGGTGCTATCAGATGGCATCAGACATTCGACGGCGATTCGGAACCCGAGCTCATGACCGAGCCCATGACCATTGACAACATGCTTCTTCGAGGTTGCAATCTGAGAAACACCGAATGGGCCCTCGGCGTCGTCGTCTTCACGGGACATGACACCAAGATCATGATCAATTCTGGCATTACGCCCAGCAAGCGCCCCAGAATCGCACGCGAGATGAACTTCAACGTCATTTGCAACTTTGGAATCTTGTTCCTCTTGTGTTTGTTGTCGGCTCTTATCAATGGCGCCGCTTGGGCAAAGACCGACGCTTCTCTGCATTTCTTCGACTTTGGATCCATAGGAGGCAGCGCGCCCATGTCCGGTTTCATTACCTTCTTCGCCGCCATCATTGTGTTCCAAAACTTGATCCCTATCGCTCTCTACATCACCCTCGAAATTGTCCGACTTCTCCAGGCCATTTTTATCTACAGCGACATCGAGATGTATTATGAGAAGCTCGACCAACCTTGCATTCCCAAGTCCTGGAACATTTCCGACGATGTTGGCCAGATTGAATACATCTTCTCCGATAAGACGGGCACATTGACCCAGAACGTCATGGAATTCAAGAAAGCAACTATCAATGGCCAGCCGTACGGAGAGGCATACACGGAGGCACAGGCTGGAATGCAAAAGAGACTGGGAGTGGATGTGGAAAAGCAAGCTGCTGAAGCTCGAGCCGAGATTGCAGACGCCAAAATCCGAGCTGTTGAAGGTCTCAGGAACTTGCACGACAATCCATACTTGCACGACGAAGATGTCACGTTCATCGCTCCTGATTACGTTTCCGACCTGGCTGGCGATTCGGGAGAAGAGCAACAGATCGCTAACGAGCACTTCATGCTCTGTCTCGCCCTTTGCCACACCGTCATCGCCGAAAAAGTACCCGGTTCACCTCCCAAGATGATTTTCAAGGCTCAATCTCCCGATGAGGCGGCTCTGGTTGCCACGGCTCGCGACATGGGTTTCACTGTTTTGGGCAGTACTTCTGAGGGCATTAACCTCAATGTCATGGGCGTCGACCGTCACTATCCTATTCTTAACACTATCGAGTTTAACTCGAGCAGAAAGCGAATGAGTGCCATCGTGCGCATGCCCGACGACCGCATTCTTCTCATCTGCAAGGGCGCGGACAGTATCATTTACTCGCGCCTCAAGCGAGGCGAGCAACAAGAACTGCGCAAGATTACCGCTGAGCACCTTGAGATGTTTGCCCGCGAGGGTCTGCGTACACTTTGCATCGCTCAGCGTGAGCTCACTGAGGATCAATATCAAAAGTGGCAAAAGGAGTACAACGCCGCGGCATCCGCTTTGGAGAACCGCGAGGAGAAGATGGAGGAGATTGCCGACCAGCTTGAGCGCGATCTGACCTTGCTTGGAGGCACGGCCATCGAGGACAGATTGCAAGACGGTGTTCCTGACACCATTGAACTGCTCGGCGACGCCGGTATCAAGCTCTGGGTTTTGACAGGCGACAAGGTCGAAACCGCTATCAACATCGGCTTTTCATGCAATCTGTTGAACAACGAAATGGAATTGATTCACCTCAAGGTCGAGGAGGATGAGACTGGCGAGACACCTGACCACCATTTCCTAGGTCAGCTTGAACAGGAGCTCGATAAGTACCTGGAAGTCTTTGGCATGAAGGGCGACGACGACGATTTGGCCAAGGCGAAGAAAAACCACGAACCCCCTGGCCCGACACACGGTCTCGTCATCGACGGCTTCACACTGAAGTGGGTTCTCCACGATGCTCTGAAGCAGAAATTCCTGCTTCTCTGCAAGCAATGCAGATCAGTCCTCTGCTGTCGTGTGAGTCCCGCCCAGAAGGCAGCCGTGGTCTCCATGGTAAAACACGGCCTCAACGTCATGACACTTTCCATTGGGGACGGAGCCAACGACGTTGCCATGATTCAAGAAGCCGACGTGGGAGTTGGTATTGCCGGTGAAGAAGGTCGACAAGCCGTCATGTCATCGGATTACGCCATTGCTCAGTTCCGCTTCCTCCAACGCTTGGTTCTTGTCCACGGCCGCTGGTCGTACCGCCGCCTCGGAGAAACTGTTGCCAACTTCTTTTACAAGAACGTCGTCTGGGTGTTGGGTATCTTCTGGTACCAGATTTACTGCGACTTTGATGTTACTTACATCTACGAGTACACTTACATCCTGACCTTCA
Source organism: Colletotrichum theobromicola (assembly GCA_014705045.1). Lineage (NCBI taxonomy): Eukaryota > Fungi > Ascomycota > Sordariomycetes > Glomerellales > Glomerellaceae > Colletotrichum > Colletotrichum theobromicola. The sequence continues at coordinate 62,614 of JABGLZ010001096.1, forward strand.
ACCTTCTCTTCACCTCGGTTCCGGTCGTCATTATGGGTGTGTTGGATCAGGACGTCTCAGACAAGGTCTCACTGGCAGTTCCTCAGCTCTACCGCCGAGGCATTGAGCGTTTGGAATGGACGCAGACCAAATTCTGGTAAGTCAGGTCACGAGCGATATCACTAATAGGGCGCTAATAGGCTTGCAGGATGTACATGCTTGACGGCGTCTACCAATCTGTCATGGTTTTCTACATTCCGTACCTCACGGTTGTAGGCACCAGCTTTGTCACCAAGAACGGCTTGAACATCGAGGACAGGACAAGACTTGGCGCATACATCGCACACCCTGCCGTCGTCACCATCAACGCCTACACCATCATGAACACCTACCGTTGGGATTGGGTTATGATCCTGATTGTCGTACTCAGCGACTTGATGATCTTCATCGTCACTGGTATCTACACTGCGACTGAGTCATCAATGTTCTTCTACCAGGCCGCCCCTCAGATCTACGCTCAGGCGTCTTTCTGGGCAGTCTTCTTCATCGTTCCTGTCATCTGCTTGTTCCCCCGATTCGCAATCAAGGCGATCCAGAAGGTCTACTTCCCTTACGACGTCGACATCATCCGTGAGCAGGAACGGCAAGGGAAGTTCTCCCGTCTCACACAGGGAGACGAGGCAACAGTTGTGGGAGAAGAAGCGGCGAGCAAGACGCCGTCAAACTCGTCAGTTAGCTCGCGTAAGGGTAAGCACATACACTACGCCAGTGTGGATGAAGACAGAAGGCCAATCTATCCACCTTCAGTTGCGACACACACGACGCACAACCCACGGAGTCAAAACGGAAGCGACGGGACCAATTATACGGGTCATCGGCAGTCGATGGACATGGTGCAAACGCAGTCGCTCGATATGACACCACCGATGCGGCCCTCATTCGATCGAGTACGCCCCTCCTACGATCGAGCCCGACCGTCCTACGACCGAATGCGATCTTCGATGGATCGCACCCGGACGAGCTTCGAGGCGAGCAGCGATTTCACCTCGGCGGCTCGTCTCTCCCGAATAGAGTCCAGCCAATCATACAGCGATCGATTCCACCCGAGACGGCTCAGAGGTCTGTCGTTGACGAAGAGCAACAACATCTAGACATCTTTCCACTTGGCAAGCACCGACCGAAGTTACTCTCCTTGTATTATACCGTCCACCATGCCCTCCCCGACAGGGCCTTGTTTCTTTGCTTGTTTTGTTGATATCCCCCGATGCATCACGATCTGCATGAGCGATCTACGACGTTCCCACCGTCGCGTACCAGCGACACCCGATGCTTTCACCCACACCCCAGCCTCTGCTCTTTCATTTGGTTTCGCGGAATTTGATCTCGGTTTTTTTTCTCCCTCATCCTATAGGGTTTTCCTATGGCGACGGCGTTCAAAGGAAGGCAAAGGAAAGGAAGACTCGGATGGCATTGTTTTGTACGAGTTTGGTGTGCATCCTAGATTTGAGAGGGGGCGCCAGGAACCAGTCCGTTTGAAGGTGCTGGAAACTCTCCTTAGGCCGGCCCCATGGCGTTTTGTCTGGGCGGGCCAAAGAAAGTGATGGCGCACAGCTCCAGCTGCTGACGCCTTTTGTACATACGCACGCAAACAGGAGGAGGAGGAAAAAGAAGCGAAAAACACATAATACCTCAGGGGTAGCTTGGAGATGAGCAGTGCAGACAGAAGCGCCTTATTTGAATCGTTAAAACAGGATACTTCCAAAGTTGCCTACTTCCATGTGACAGACAAGCCTTATATACAAGCTCTTGTACTCGGTTTCCGCCTCGAAGAGGAATACAAAAAATCTCCAACCATTCTCAGAAGCAGTCACCAAGTAAACACACTACCCAATAGACCGTAATCAGAGGCCTGCGATTAGGATTAAATAATCATGCGTGATTTGCTCTGCCCCCTGCAAGCATACCGTTTCGTGGATTCCTTCGTTCTTTGCACACCAAAACTCTTCCGCACCTGGGGAAGGCATCCGTTCACTGCTTATCCGTCTTGTATTGCTTCTTTCCTACTCTCAGTGTCACAAGCGTCTAGCAAATGTATTTCCCCGCACGCCGCACGCAGGTACAATGCTGAGATGCGATACCCTTGCAACCTTGCACTGTACACCAGGCCCCTGCCAGTTCCTTATCCACATCGGCGGGGGGCGTGGACCGGGGCAAGCTCCCCCGAGCTCTGCTGATTTTTGGTCAAGAACATCCGATGCGGCGGCGTTCGTTCAGGGTCCGCCAGTACCACCACTATTTTGGCTGTCTACTAGTTACGTTGGCCAACCGCGATCTCAACACCGCGCAGGCTACCTTCACAGCCATCGTCGACAAAAGTCCAATTGGTGACCATTGGCATATCTCAACACCAACATGGACCCGGAGATTTGGGATGAGGTCGCCGAGAGGCTCAACTCCTACGTCGAAGCTATTCCGTACGCTACCGCTCGCCAAATGGCGCCACTGCCTGCTTGAAGGACCACGCGCTGACTTGGACATCTTTCTTGCAGATCCGGCGCGGCCCAGTATGCCTTCGCGGCACTCGCAATTGCCTTGAGCATTTGGCTACTGCAGCTGGCCAAGTCCTGGAACGAGGACAAGGCTATCATCTACACCGTTGATTCACCCAAGCTTCCCGAGAAGCATACTATCGTTGAGGAGACGAACATCAAGGTACGCGGGTACCCCACACGTTGTTGGCTGCAGCTTAGCTTGCCTCAACATGGCTGATATTGGTTTCTACAGGTCTCCGGAACCACTGCAATTCAATGTTACGCTCCGGCCACCGGCCAGTTCCTCGGCTTCGTCAACCCTTCAACACCTGCTGCGATAGACCGCGCCGTCGACGCCGCTCATGCGGCCCAGGCCAAATGGAAGCACACCTCCTTCCGCGAGCGCCGCCGTGTCCTACGTTCTATGCTCCGACATGTCCTTGATAACCAGGAGGCCATCTGCCGCGCCGCCTGCCTTGATTCTGGCAAGACAATGGTTGACGCCCAGTTGGGCGAGATTCTGGTTACTGTCGAGAAGCTTACCTGGACGCTTAACCACGGCGAGAAGGCGCTCACCCCTGAGCGGAGGCCTATGAACCTGTTGATGGCGTACAAGCGTAACGAGGTGCGGTACGAGCCTCTCGGTGTCGTCGGTGCGCTTGTTAGCTGGAACTACCCTTTCCACAACCTCGTCGGGCCCATCATCTCTAGCATATTTGCGGGTAACGGCGTTTTAGTCAAGGTCTCCGAGCAGACAGCATGGAGCTCGCAGTACTTCACCAGCATTGCCAGAGGCGCCCTCCTTGCCCATGGACATGACCCTGCCCTGATTCAGACTGTGGCGTGCTGGCCCAACAACGCGGATCACATCACATCCCACCCCAAGATCTCGCACATCACCTTCATCGGCTCTCGTCCCGTGTGCCTCAAGGTTGCCGCCTCTGCCGCCAAGTCCCTTACGCCAGTCATCGCGGAGCTGGGTGGCAAAGATCCGTCTATTGTTCTTGACTCGGCTGCCAAGGACCTGAAGCGTATCGTTGAAATCCTTATGCGTGGCACCTTCCAGGCCTCGGGGCAGAACTGCATTGGAATCGAACGCATTATTGCAACCCCTAAACTCTATGAACAACTCGTCGCTACTCTCACTCCCAAGGTTCAAGCTCTACGCCTCGGCCCCACAGCGGATGTCGGCGCCATGATCTCGAACGCTTCCTTCACTCGGCTAGAGTCCCTGGTCGAAAACGCTGTTAAGCAAGGCGCTCGTCTCCTCGCCGGCGGCAAACGACACGTTCACCCGGAACATCCCAAGGGCCATTATTTCACCCCTACTCTCCTCGTCGACGTCACTCCCGACATGGAGATTGCCAACGAGGAGTGCTTCGGTCCCGTCATGACCATCATGCGAACCCCTGGTCCTGATGCAGAGTCCATCCTTTCAGTTGCCAATGCTCCCGATTTCGGCCTCGGTGCCTCCATCTTTGGCGGCGACAACGACCCGGTCCTCCGGGCCGTTGTCAACGGCCTGAAGACAGGCATGGTGGCCATCAACGACTTTGGCGCGACCTATGCCGTCCAGCTTCCCTTTGGTGGCGTCGGCGGTTCCGGCTATGGACGTTTCGCCGGCGAGGAGGGTCTCCGGGGCCTCTGCAACGTCAAGAGTATCTGTGCAGACCGCTTCGGCTGGATGGGTGTCCGCACCGCTATCCCGCCCCCCGTCAAGTATCCAGTGCCAGACCAGGAGCGGAGCTGGAGGTTCACGAGGGGCGTCGTCGGCGTGGGATACGCTATCGGTCTTGTTGGCAAGATCAAGGGCCTTTTGGACATAATGAAGAACGCTTGATTTGTTATAGAAGGGAAGACGTATGATTCACGATTCTTAGAGCATCTTACACAGACGGTAGATAGACGCATATTAATACGGCGAGAGGTGGTGAAAAGCATAGTTTAATATCTGGTAATCAAAAGCTGTTTGGTCTTCATTCCAATCTTTGCTCCGTCTTCTCTTTCGTGGCTTTGACTTTCCACGTAGTGTACTCAAACATTTGAGATTCTTGTCATGGGAACAGTCGGCTACGTGATAGATGTGGCGTTGATATTGGGTCAATGGAAACGACTCTGCAGGAGCCATTGTTCTCAAGCTTGGATGGCTGTAGTAGCTAGAATCGGCTTTGGAGACACATCACGGAGCCAAGAAGCGAAACATATGCGAGAGAATCATGACTAGTTACCTGCAGACCCTATTCCTTTTGGCCATCTAAAAATCCACCAAAGCATTCCGAATAGTCTGTGGGCAAGCTACCTTCAAATCCTCTAAGCTCTCAAAACGAAATGTCCAACTACCAGTCAGCACCACCCCCAGTGGCAGGCGCACCCCAGGCATCACCGCCAGCATTGCCGCTAGCATCACCACCCCAGCCGCCGCCGGCATCACCTCCGGCATCACCGCCAGCATCGCCGCCAGCGTCACCACCCCAACCACCACCGCCAGCGTCACCACCAGCGTCGTCACCACCCCAGCCGCCACCACCGAGGTGGGCAATGCCGGCCTCCTCAGGATCAAAGTCCGACTCGGTCTCGAACTTCAGATTCTCAAGACCCTTGCCAGTGGGCTTGAATGGCTCCAGGAATTCGGGAATTTCCTGCTTGGTCTCCATGAGGGTACGGACCAGAACACTGGCAATGGGCTCATCACGCTCAGTGTAGAAGGATGTAGCAATGCCACGCTGACCCATGCGACCAGTGCGACCTGGATGTTGCGTCAGTATCAAAGAGGCTCTGCTAGTCAGAGTGCGTCTTACCGATGCGGTGGGTATACTCCTCAATGCCACCATGGTCCATGCTAGGCAGGTCGTAGTTGATGACATGCTTGACGTTCTTCACGTCAATGCCACGAGCGCTGATGCCGGTGGCGATGAGAATGGGAGCCTTGCCCGCACGGAATGCACGCATGGAAGCCTCACGCTCCAGCTGAGTGCGATCACTGTGCATGGAGGTGCACGGAAAGCCCATATTGAAGAGGTAGTCGTCAAGCTCGTCAGCGGTGCGCTTGCTGTTCACGAAGATGATGGTGCGGCAGGCAGCGATTGACTCAATCTGCTCCTTCAACTTGGGCTTCTTGTCAAAAGGAGCCACCTCAATCACCTGCTGAAGAATGTTGTTGTGAGTGCTGCCGATACGACCAACGTTGATGCGGATGCTGGAAGAGGTGCTGAGATGCTCCTTTGCAAGGTCACGAAGAGCCTTGGGGAAGGTGGCGGAGAACAGCATGTACTTGACGTTTCCCTCCTGCTGGTCTGTAAAAGGCGTTAAACTTTGAACAATGAATGGGGAAGAGAGGGAGGCTTACCACCACCGGTCATGATAACGTCGAACTCCTCACGCCAGTCATCGTGAAGCATCTCATCGGCCTCATCGAACACCATGTAGCGTAGGCGGCGTAGAGAAAGGACGTCGGGGCGCTGGATGAAGTCACAAAGGCGACCAGGAGACGCGATGAGGACGTCACAGCCCTTTCCGAGCTGCTGAATCTGGTCACGGATGGGACCACCACCGTAAGCGACGCAAGGACGAAGCATGGTGCGGTAGCACAGCTTGCGGGCCTCGTTGAAGATCTGGATAGCAAGCTCACGAGTGGGGCAGACCACAACAACCAAGGGCTCGGCGCGGACGTAAGCCTCGCCCAGCTGAATCGAGGCAGGGTTGGGACGCGGAGCAGCCAGCTTCTTCGCCTTGCCCATCAGCTTGTTGAGAATGGGGATCAGATAGGCGGCGGTCTTGCCAGAGCCTGGGAAGGGAATCAGCATACGGAAGCAGACACCGTTGGAACCAAGGACTGACCGGTCTGCGCGACAGCAACGACATCGAGACCCTTGTGGATGGCTGGGATCGTGTACTTCTGAATGGGAGTAGGAGCGTCGTAGCCACACAGGTTGATGTTCTCGAGCATGACCGGGTGAAGACCGCCATCCTTGTAAGAAGCGATGGGGTTGACGCGAACGTCACCCACCTGGTGGACGTCAACCTCAGAGATGCTAAGAATGTTAGGTTCAATCTGAGACTTCTTGGAGTAACACTTACGCAGAGAAGTCAAGGCCGGTGTGGTCACGGCGAGAGGCCGGGTCACCAAAAAGCATGAGCTCAAGGTCCGGGTGCTGAGGACCGACCTCGCCGTAGTCCTCGTCCCACTCGTAGATGGCAGCATTGCCCTCCCAGTTGCCGTTCTCGATGGGGCCTTGCTGGGCCAACGCCTCGTAGTTGTACTCCTCGGGCTTAGACCACTCCTTACCCTCAGCGTCAAGAGCGACAGGCTTCTCGGGGGCGGAAGGCAGGGCCGCCGCCATCTCACCACCGGAGAAAGACATGGTGACGGATTTGCTGGAAAGAAAGAGGTTAGCAGAGAAAAGGAAAGCCAGGTGTGTGATCGCAAACCTACCAAGGTTGAGTGGTGGTCAAGAACGCGATGAAGGGTAACTGGTCTGATGATCGAACGCAAGACTGGACGAGATCCTTCTGGCTGAATGATTTTTGTTAGTCGAGGAAGGATGAAACGCGCACAGAACACGGTGAGAAAGAGATATGTGAGGGGAAGACCGGAAAGGCCAGATTAGGAATGGAGAAAGAATTGAAGCAGCCTCGCCGGACAAGGAAGGGGGAAGTGAGTGGTAGGGCAGGGTGCTGGCACACGTTCTGATGGAAGCGAGGCAATTTTTCCCAGGCAACCGAACTCGACTGTATTTCTGGAGGAAAGGATGCCCTGCCCTAACGAAGCGCAAGGAAAGTGAGGAGGGCTTGGGTCTGGGAAGGAGGGACACAGGGGGTTGAGGAAAATCAGGAAAGGTTGGCAGGAGGAGAGAGGTTTGGCCTGCGAAGCGAGACGTTGCCAAGCCAAAGATCGCGAAGCCTTCCCAAGTGGCACTGTTGATCTGACGAAAACAAGATAGATGACGCCAAAAAAAATAGTAGTGGTGATGTTAATGATGTAAAGAAACGGTAGCAACATACCTCTCGTAATGCTTGACGATGTTGTTGAAGACAGGCAAATCTTCTGATGTGAACCTCCCGTCTCGAAAGGCTGTGATGTGTGGAGAAGAAAGGAGGGAGAAGTCGGGTCTGCGTCTGGGAGGAGGGAAGAAACTAAATATCGGAGGGAGGGAGGCGGCGCGGCAAGGCGGGTGGTGGCCCAAGGGTCGTCTTGTCGAGCAGGCAGGCAGGTAGGCGGCAGTCAACAGGGCAAGAGTCAAAGAGGGAACAAGTGCAGTCGTCTTGGGCGTCATGTGGAAGGAAGGGGGGCTCAGAGCACAGGCAAGACTTGGTCCTGCCTAAGGGAAGTGGTCTCCGTCGAGAGAGACCTGGCGTGAAAACTTGAGATCCAATGCCACCAGCCAGCCAGCCTCCTAACTCTGTACCGCTAGATATTATCAGTTCATAAGTTAATTTAGCATCTCCTGATAGCCTTCCTTTTAGTCCACAACTCCTGAGTTCGACGGGTCCATCTCGGATGCCTGATGCTAAGAACTTTTCTAGAAGAGAGCTCATGTCAAACTGATTTGCATGATGCATCTTGCCGGCCCCACCATGCAGTCAGTCTGCATGCCATGACAGCAGAAAGAGGAGAGAGGCTCTGTTTGACAACCGAAAAGAAAGACACTTGGAAAGGGGGTGGACTGCTTCACGTTCAACAAAGCCGGGGTCAGACCAACAGAAACATAGAAACGGTGTTCTCACCGAGGTGAGCGGGTATCATTGATGTATCCATCCACATCTATCAAACGCTGTCTGTACATAGGCGTATCTATCGGGTATCTTGTGGAAGCTGAGGTTCAAAAGCTGAGGTTCAATCTTCTGCCGTCATCTTGGACCTTATCTGCGACAATACAGACTCCAACTTAGGGCGTATACGCCTGCTCAAGACCACACGCTGCCTTCAAGCCGGGCTAAGGTGTTGTTCTAAGATAGTTGCTGGATGGCTGATGGCGTTGTGCGGCGACGATGGAAACCTCTTTTGTTTGTGATACTGACTTTGGGCATCGGTCAAATGACCCTGTGCCTCTTACCATAAATCCAGCAAATCCTGGGGGTCAACAGCTGAAGTCGGCTCATATCCCTCCATATCCTCCTTCAGCGCTTTCTCCAAAGTGATGGCAGATCGACCGCTCGCACCACCCTCCTTCTTTGCCTGCTCAATGCCGTGGCTGAACGATTCCGAGAACCTCTTGTGGAAGACACGCTGTCGAGACTCGCGATCGTTGTACATTTCCGCCTCCTCGTCTCTGCGAGTTCCGAACAGATTGAGATACGCAAACGGATTTGGTGCCCGTGGGATACGGTACATGTTGTCGTAGAGAGCGTTCGGATTACTCGGCGCCGCGACCTCTGGCTTAAGCCCCGCTTTGAGAAACCTCGACAACACTCCAACTTGCCTCGCGTGCGATTGCGAGTCTTTCGATCTAAGCCCGGTCTTTGGCGCACTCGTCCATCCGGTACTCGACTTTACGGACCATCCCATCAGCGCGCAGAAGCTATTGAGCGTCTTGACCCAGCCGCCGGGGCAGCTGACAGTCTCGTCCTCCGCAACGTCAAGAAGCCACTCCAGTACTGACAGAGAATCGTTGCTGATGTCGGCAGAAAGATGCGTCATGCCGGCGCGAATGTACATGATGCACTTTTCGGCGTGGTGCCTGACTTCGGTTTCCGGGAGTTCGCGGAAGAGCTTGAGCAGTTGACTACGGACAGGACCTGAAGCGTCGGAGATAAGGGGCAGGAGTTTGCTGAGGATGGTTGCGGTGCCGACAGGATTGTTGCCGGAGGCCAGCTGGCTTGTGAGATGTGCCAGCGCTTCCTTGCGCTGCTTGTCTGATCTTGAGGTTGACGCGAGGGAGAGGTGGTGTTTGAATTGTGTTCCGACGTCAGGAGCTTCTGTTGAAAGGGACTGCTGGCCCATCACAATGGACTTGGCCTTGAAGCTGGTGTCTGTAAAGTTGGCTGGTTTTACCTTGGCCTTGCCAACCTTGAACTTTGGTTTCTATGTCATGTTGTCAGCAATGCTTCAGAGCCATGATGGGGCTGAGTGTGGTTCATCCACGCCTCCTTGGATTCACATACCGCAAAGTCCTTGGCCTTTTGGTTCTTTTTCCTCGTGCTGGAACCCATCGTGGCAGCGTTTTTGAAGAATATGAAAACTGGTGTAGTACATTGGTGATTATGTCGCCTTGCGTCAAGTTTCCAGACTGCAGGAACGGTGTTTAATAATTTCCACTGAAATTTTCACATGAGAACGGCATGTCACAGCAATCAGACAGACCCCTGCCGAATCGGTGCCAGAAAATTTTAGCGGTCAGAAGCGGCAGAATTGAAGCGCCGCTCGGCCCCACCAAGGCGTTGGTACGCTGTTACCCAGTGAATCCTAGCAGCAGTAAGGTACAACAGCACCGACCGAGCTTAAGCTGACCTAGCCTTACGGACCAAACACCCGAGCTCTGCGGAACCGGCCGTCCGCGATAGAACGAGTCACACACTCACTTTGGACCTCCCTTCCTCAAGTACGGGGGCTGACGAGCAACACCACTTTGGCCACCTACCCCGCCTCCGTCGCAGCACACACAGAATGGCCGAACCAGTACCCGTGAGCGACCTCGAGACCCCTCTGCCAATGTCGTCATAGCTGACATCCAGCGCGCCCTTTGCGCGCGTCCAACACAAAGACCAACGGCCCCGACGCCCTCGACGAGACTCTCAGCCGACTCTCCAAGAAGCCCGGCGTCAAGGCCGTCGTCATCCTAGACCGAGCCACCGGCGCGATCCTCCGCACAACGGGACAGCTGTCCTTCAACGCCTCGGCGCTGCCGAGCTCCGGCTCCTTCTCAGGAGAGGGGGCCGCCGCGCAGCAGCAGCAGCAGAACGGCGAAGGCGAAGTTGATCAGCCGCAAGGTCTGGAAGACTTCGCGGCCAAGGTATGGAACTGGGTTAATGCGTCGGGCACGCTGGTGTTGGACCTGGACACAGAGGTGAGGACACCCATTCTCTCAAGACTCGGGAGCACATCTTGCGAGACTGCTGGGAGAGCTTGCGCTGACGTATGGGGGGCGCAGGACGAGCTGAAGCTGTTGAGACTACGGACGAAGAAGCAGGAGCTGGTTATCGTGCCGGATCCAAAGTACCTCCTCATCGTTGTCCACGACACGCCGCCCGCTTGAGAGGTACACCGAGTCATCACAAACGACCTTAGCTGGCGTTTCACGATGCCCCTTCCCCTTGACCACATCGAGCGAAGTGCGCTTTATGCGTGCATGCATATTAACGGGCAGGGGAACCCATTGGTTAGGCCGGAATATGAGGGCATCTCCAAGATTACCTACGGTACAGAATTTTGGCGAAGACTAAGACGGAAAGCTGTGCGGAACGCACACGCATACATGCATATAAGATTGCTGCAGGCGCAGACGTATCGACATGGGCTGTCGATGGGCGGCGCGAAGGCACGAATGATACCCTGAAATTACAAATCCACTACCATGGCATTTAGTCCCGGAAATCCAGCCGGGTCGGCAAGGCGGGTGCGGTCTCCGTGTTTGACGACGTCCGGGCCGCTTGCTTGGCTAGGTTAGCCTTTGGACGCTGTTGGACGAATATGAATATAAGATGAATTGCAAACCTAAGCTCAAAGTCAAAAAAGGTCGAGAAGACGAGAAAACGAGGTCCGGACTGGTCGGCTTGAAGTAGCGCGTAAACAAGGCCACCGGCTTCTTTCCCCGAGATCTTCTGGGCCAGTCCTTGCTTCTGAGGCGGACTCGTCCATCAAAAACATCAAACTGGTCCGTTCACCTCCTGTCGTTCACTTCCCGAAGCACGAACGACAGCTCTTCGCCGAATACCACGTTTTGACACCAAGAACCGTGGCGCGACAGACCGTCGACGGGAAGTGGGCTGGCTCAAGCGTCCAGCAGCCGCAGGACACCCATCCACACACCGCACACCAGACGCACCTCAGAGCAACAGCCCCGTCGCTCGTTTGGGGGCTTAATAACAAGCCTAGGATTAGATTAAAGGCCTGTCCCTTTTGGAAGCCGCCGCCATCATCCCCTGGTGTCGACCAGTCGGCAGTCGAGGTTTCGTAACCTCGCGTCAGAGAAATCTTTCCACGGACGACTTTTGGAACATGAAGAAAGTGGTCCAAGATGCGAAGGCGGGAAATGGGAATCTCGTTTCAGCAAGCTATGGGAAATCCTTGCCGGGCACTCCGTAGCGCCGCCGCGCCCCCCCTCCCCTTTCGTCATCGTGTCGAATTGCTCTATCGTAACGAGAGATTGTTGGGCAAAAGAAGTTTTTTCAAACTTTTTTAACCTATTCGTGCATTTTTCTGGGCGTGGTCCGCTGCGAGGCGTGTTTATTTCTGGTGCTGCCCTGTGGTAGGGTGCCCTTGTAGTGTAACCTTCCGTTTTGGAGTGACACGACCTATTTGAACTCTGTTCGGGCTATTGTTTACATTTTTCCTCGCCAAGCGGTCGCAATCAGTTGCTAGACTTGACGGGGATTCGCGATCTTAGAGTGCCATTTTATGCAAACTTGATGGATGAGGTCTCATTCCGGCGGCCTTTTCCCTCCCTCTTCGGCCCCGTCCCCGATGGCTTTTGAGACAACCGCGTTCGAGAACACTGGAGAGAGCAGAGGGCACGCAGACGACCACTCGTGAATTGACATTCTCACCCATGGCACTGTCGTCTCATGTCGAGGCAGATCAGGGCCCTCAGCTGCCCAATGCTTCGACTTTTTGGCGGATACCTTCTCTGGAGCTTTGGGGGTGAGAGCTACCTTACCTAGGTAGCTAGGGGGTGTGAGTGGTTTGGTTTCCGCCGTGGCTGAGGGAGGCGGCAGAAGAAAGTCTGCCGCGACGAACGAAGCCTTGCGGTCAAGAGCTTCCCGTCGTCGACGTTTCAAAAGTCTTGAAAATAGTTCCAGATATAGCATTGGGAGAAGGGGGGTGATCTTCAAAGTGCTTGCTGGGCCGCTGCCGGTTCCACCACGGACCCCGAACCTGGGTTCGGCAAACGGTTTTCTTTACCCCATATCGAATGTTAGAAGATGTTCGAGAAAGAAAGAAAATTGAAGGACTCCCTGCATTCTCTGTGTTTGGAAACTCTGAAGCAAGCAACATGGGGAAAGGGGGGGCCCGGTAGGGAAAAGGCTCAAGCCACATCCCGCATTACAAGAGGAACAATGTATCCGTATCTCGGCCTTATCCACTGGTGGCACACGGCATGCTTCACCAGGATACGCGACGGGCCGACAAAGTCTTGACGATGGTGGCCTTTTTCTGTTCCCCTTCGTTCTGCTCCCTCAATTCTGCAAGGCCACGGCACAGGCACTGCCAATTTGCTTCGATCCCGCACCGGCGTTGCCAGGGTTGCAAGCTTCGCCGAGCTTCTAGTCGGCGGCATGATACGTGGTTTCTTGCTTTTTCTTGTCCCCGGTGCTTCTTCTTTGCACAGCCCGTATTACAAATTGAAGGCTCAACCCAAATCCAACTAAACCCGGTGAGTCTTGAATGCGAACCAAGGCAGTTGAGGGATCAACAGCGGGACAACTCAGCATACGAAGAGAGCCCACTGCTACGTAAAATCTCCGTCCAGCTCGTCGTCATCTCTTGGACGGCACGGGGACAGATGACACCTGTTGAACCGGAACAGTGAACGGTACGCTGGACTCTCCTCACCACACACCCTCTCCTGCACAAGTGGAGAGTGATGTTGCGGATCCCGAAACCACCTAATCAGAGATCTGCTGGAGACCCCGGTCGTGTACTTCGTTCACATGCGAGCCTGGGTATTTTCTGGCCTCTCGCCGGAACATCACGCTCAGCTGGTGAGCTCCGTAGCTTCCACCGAATATTTCTTTAGCTCTGCTTTTTCCGCCATTGATATCTCTCCTGTCCGATTCTCCAAAAGGAAAGAGTCAAGCAGCTGGAAGGGGGGATTTCCCAATGTGATGTGCTGTTGCGGCCGTGGCCATGGATCCCTTACCCACTTGCAGCCTCCGTGCTCTGGCGCCGTCGTGTGTCTCCGTCTTTCCTGTCTTGTCTTTTGCTGTCTGCTACCTGTCACCGGTCTGGATGTCTCTGTCCCTCTTGTGTTTGTCTTCCATTCCGGCACCGGCACTGGCCTGACACATTTCCCGGGAGGCGGCCTCGGCAGGACGCAGCGCGTTATCATGCAGTCTAACATCGTTGAAAAGGAACGAAGGGGAGGGGCCATACATGCTAGCTCTCGCAACTTTCAACCTGTGCGACGAGGCAGTTTCTATACGGCGAAATGAGAAGATGAAGGATGGGATAAGCCTGCAAATCAGAGTGACAGCCCGTGCCATGGAACCGTCGCTTTCTTGTGTCCCTCCATGCTAGCTTAGCTTCCCACGGTAAGGCAGCACGACGCAAGGCGGGACAGGGAACATGGTACTGGGCCCTATCACTCTGGTACATGGAATGGATTGAAATCAGCGGATGAGAGCACGGAAGGTAAGTAGGCTGTGAGGTCGAAGAGGGAGAGAGAGAGAGAGGCAGAAGCGGGCAAGTCATAGTACATGCTCTTTCGCCTGCAAGATACGGATCACCCACACCCCCCCAACTCGCATGGCGGAGATGACGAACGATCTAGCAGAGGTCCTGATGGTTTTGTTTTGCATGTTATTTTTCATTGTTTTATTTGACTCTTCGTTTTTCTTCAGCCCTCGCGTCGCTGATTTGTCGCCTCGAGTTGCTTGAAAGAGATGAGCCTTAGCCCGTCTAAATCGCACAATCTGGGATCTGAGACTGCCGGGCTCCGTCGCTTGTCCCTGCCTCGGATCCCTGGACGTCTCCATCTCCAGTTTGGACGCCCCTCCTCAATCGTCCCGCCGGCCGCTGATGCTGATGCTGCTGCCCTTTTCCTCTCCTCCCCCAGCTCCGGGGGGTGCTATATCCAGATACGTGAATAATAATTCAAGGACTCCCGTAGCCTGCGTGACAGGACAGAACACAGACCAAAAACCAGCCAGGCCAGGCCAGGCCCATGTTGCCCTTGCGCGTGCGCGTGCGGCTAGGACGAGGGGTGCACCAACAAAGTGGACATCTCGCAGCGCGGGCTGTCCTATCCAGTGCCTGTCTTATCCTGTGCCCATCTGTCACCATCCAGTCAGAGGAGGGCCGTTGCGGGAAAACGCAGCCCAGGCCCAGCTCAGCCCAGCCAGACACACACACCGGCAGCAGCAGCAGATGCTGCCCAAAGAGTGAAGGAAGAGAGGATGAGGTAGACGTGGAGAGTGGACGATAACAGGAAGCATGTCCTCGTCCCCCTGCCTTGGCAGCACCGTGGTGCATGTATGCTGCGTGTGTATGTATGCGCGTGTGTCTCTCTATCTGTCTCTCGCTCTCACTTGATTCGCATTTCTTGTTTTAACATCCCGTCGCCTTGCTTCCCTCTCCTCTCTTCCTCTCTTCTCGCAGTCACACACTATTACTCCTCTTCACCTACCACAGTCATCCATCTATCCCCCTCCATCTCGATTTTGCTGTCTCCCGTTTCCCGTCCCCCCCACCATCGTCACCATTGCCTCGCGGCGCATCTGCAGCAGTCAGTACTTGCTTCGATATTTCGTCCCGCGGCGACCCCCCCTCTCCGTTGCAACTCCAAGGTCGCCTTGCAGAAAAGTTGGAGTCGGCTTTTTGCCTTGCACGTCGGGGATAGGACGTCAGCCCCCCCTCTCCTCATACGCCACCTTGAACCAGCCACGGCAGGCGAGACAGTAAGCGAAGCTTGGAAGAACACGGCGACAACCAGGGAAGAGGGAAATATTCCAAGACTCGGAGGAAAAAATTACTTGGACCGAAAAAAAGAGTCGGAGGTCAAGGAAGACGGGACCCGAAAGAGGTCAAAGTTGGAAATCCCGAGGAAAAAGTCGAGACGAATGAGACGAACACGGCAGCAAGCTTCATCTCATCCCAGAAGAGACGACTTAGACGACGACAGAAAAAGATGCCGTCTCTATCGCTCCTAAGACGGGGGACGACCAAGAAACACGACCAGCAGCAACCGTTCACGCCACAGACGAGTCCACGAAGAGAAGATGAGAGAGTGCAGCGGACGGGTACTGGCTTCGGATCGGTGGTAGGCGGCAGAGGTGCAGGCGCAGGAACGTTGGCAGGATCAGGGACGGGCGAACGGGAGCGCAAGTCGTCCAAACGGGACTTCTTTGGCGGGCTCTTGGGTCGCAGCAGGAGTCGAACGCCGACGACATCGACGTCGTCGCCGGCCAGCTCTGCGCGGGGGACCGGTGCCGAATCACCTACCAAGCTTCCTGTAAGTCGGCATTCTGCGTGTTTATTCATGTCATTCCTTTCTTGGGTCTCTTTCACTTTCTCTTCCCCTCCCCTCCTTTGACATTCAGAGATCGTCCACACACACCTGTGGTTCTATTTTCCACCTTTTTAGTGGCCCATGTGGTTCTGGCTCCTCTCGGTGCCCCTCAAGCAAGGTCCCTGAAGGGTGCATTTCGCTGGGGCGGGCGAGTGCCCATCTCCAGTTTCCCGATGCTCCGATGCTCCGATCGCGCCGGCGAGAGGACGGGAGGGGGAGGGGGAGTCTGGACTTGGAGAAATGAGGTAGTCCTCAGAATAGAAGCAGGTGTGCTGGGAAGTCCCAGGTGGGCGCGGGCTGGCAGGCACAAGATGCATAGACACTACGCGGTGCGAATACCTGCTCCTGCTTGCAGAGGACGGCAGATTGGCGCAGCATGATGATGTATGTACGCGGCAAAGCAGGAGCGCGCAGCAAGAAATCACAGCAGCACGCCAAAGCAAGTGGACGCATTTCAGTGTCACCCACCCCTCAGCTCACCACCCCGCTTCCTCTTGAGGACGGGCAGGACTCGACCTCAGTCAGGTCGGCGGCGTCAGTGGGTTCGCCTTACCTAAGGCTGCTGGGCTCCGTCAACCCGTGCGCTAAGCCTACACTTGCCGTTGGCCATTTCACCACCTGCCCTGCAGTGGAAGCACCGAACGTGCGACGTGGGGACGCCCTGTGGGTCTTTCCCTTCCAGCCCCTAAGGTAGGCCTGGGTCTGGGCGGGCTGAAGCTGCACCCTGCAAAAAATGCCCTGCTGATGCGCCAGTGTCAGTGGTGTCCCCGTCGTCGGTCGTCGGCGCTCGCCCTCTCTCCACCGGGGCCTGGGTCTGGGTCCTGCACCTTGTTCTGGGTCCACGTCCCGCTGCCGCCGCCGCTGCAGACAGTCAGTCCCTCCTCGGAGCTAAGAATACCTAATGGAATGCCAATGGCACATTGGCAACCAGAACCAGAGCACAGTCGTCACTGCCAATTCCCCTCCGTCATGGCACTTCCCCGCCATCATCTCATCCAATCCGTTCATGGGAGCTGCATCAGGCCACTTTCAATGCCCTGTCTTTCTTTTCTTGCCCACCTCATCATATACCACGCTGGTGCAATTACCGTCCTCGACAGTCCACTGGATGGATGCAGGTGGTAAAAAAAAGACTCGTCCTTGCTGTGACGTCCTCTGAGATGTTTCGCTTGCTGGACCTGCACTTTGGATGCTCCTCCTCTCCCCTGGTCTTGGTCTGAGATGCGAGATGCTCTGACGATCTGTACCCGTTGCTCCCTTGCATGTTGCTCTACCGCGTGACCACCATCCGGGACCCAGCTCCAATTGCCCACCTGCACCCCTTTTGTCGTTGTAAAACACAACTTCCTCCTTTTCTTTTTTTTGTCTTCTCGTGTCAGACGTTAGAGAAGCTGCTTGTCAACGAATATACAACACCTTTCAAGACAAGGCCACGAGCGTGGTCAAGCCATTGAGAACAAAGACTTCACTTCCACCTCTTCAAAGAAGCCTACCCGGTCCTGTCAACCACCATTCTGCTTCAGTTTCGTCCAATTGGATCATCCTCGCTTCAGCCGTTACAAGAAAAAAATATAAGCCGTTGTGTCTCACCAGCGAACCCCAGGTTTCCCCTCCGCAAAGCAGTGCCGAATCCCGCTCCTCTCGATCGCCGCCCCCTCTTAACCCCAACAAGCCACTCCCTTCCCCGCCTCCTGCCGACAGCGAGCAAGCCAATGGCCAAAAGGCCAAACCAGTCTTGAAGCTGACCAAAATCATGGCGACCCTCAGCGACGACGACATTGAGAAGCTCTTCTCCGGAGCTCCTCAGTACTTTGCCCGCTCCGAGGGCCATTATACCGGTGCCCCGCATCCTTCCGTTGCCTTTCCCTGGGACGAGTCTCTCGAGATTCGCGACTTGACCGACCATGTCCAGATCGAAGACGCCGCCTGGAGCTGCATCACAGCATGGCCTCATATTACGAGAGACATGAACAGCAATCCCGCTGCGATCAAGTGCGCCAGAGAGAGGAAGCGAGCCCACTTCTACCCCCGTTGTCGCGAACGGCCTAATATGCTGAGCATGCAAGGGTTGGAGAAGGGCACCATGGGATACCAGGCCGCTCTTGAGGTCCCTGTTGGAGACGCCCTCCAGGAAGAGCAGTTCGGTTTTGGTACTCTCGGATCCAAGGCCAAAGCCATCATCGATGCGCGCCAGAAACTGCTGGCTTCCAAGGACGGCCTTCGCCGCCAGGAGGAGTCGGCGATTTTGGACCAGCTTATTAAGAACGGCGCGAGATACAAGGAGAATAGGATTCACAGGAAGATTTCCCATACCTTGTACAACGAGCTGTTCCTTGGCATCTTGCACCCGCCCACCCGGGTGATCGATCACCATGACCCCTACAGTCTGTCTGTCCAGATTCAGGCCCTCGTTAAGGTCCTTGCAGCGCCCAACGTCTGGATCGACTTTGCGCATGTGGAATGGAGAATTCGACTGGGTCAGATTCTCTGGGGTTCATTTGAAGGCGACGAACTTGAAACCGATCCGGAGGTTGATGACGCCGAGACCAACGAGGAACGCAAAGAAGAGAGATACTGGTTGCTGCTTCAGATTCTCCTGTCGTGCGAGCTTCTAATAAGATTAGACGCAATCACCGAGGGCGAAGAGCTGGGCATCGAGAGCATTAGACCCGCTGAGATTCATCGATTTGAAAAGGACGCGAACCAGTCCGTCAAGTGGTCGCTACACCTTGCGCGGGCTTGGCTAGAGAACATCGAGATTGTCGAGGCCAAGGTCGATCCTGCGAGCGTCGGCCAGAAACGCAACTCTGGCGGCTGGCTGGCGTCGTTGACTGGGAAGATGAGCCTGCACCATAACAACAACCACGCCAACTCAGGAGAGAGCATGTCCATTTACACCATCCAGGGTCGTTACAGCGAGAGACAAGTCAATGGTCTTACACACTTTGCGCGGAAACTACGATGGCCTGACATTGAGTCGGACATGTACGCCGAGCAGATCGAAGAGACCGTGGGGAAGGTGTCGGAAGCAACTCCTATTCATACGCCCGCAGAAACTCCGTTGAGTATTGACACCCGGAGGTCGTGCTACTTTGGCGGCGGCAGGGCAGAAGCAAGCGTTACAAAGCATGCGACAGGAAAGCGTGGCGTTTCCGCAGCTCTCCACCCATCTGGTTGGCTTTCCAAGTCTTATGTGTCAGGGCTCATGCTCCCGGGCGAAGGGCTTTATCACTTAATCATGTCCACTTTGTTGGAGAACGACAAAGAAGCAATGGCAAAGCTGGGCCCGATGGCCAACCTCTGTGGCGGCTTTGTCTACCGGGGCAAAAGCTTCTGGAGCACAGCTTGCATCGTCGGCCGTGTTTTGGCAGCTGGTAAGGGCTCTGCTCAATGCATGGGCTGGATTTCAAGCGACATCACGCCTCAAGGCCACGGCGAAGGCTGGATCAACATTGACGTTGCCGATGTCTCTGGTAAGTGAACAGACATTTCTAGTTTATGTGCGAGTGCTAATCTTCGTAATAGCCGATATGAAGAAGACGGGCAGACAAGCTCGGCTTTGGGGCAAGACACACGTTGAACGGGACTCTTGCGTCCTTGGGGACGCTGATCCAAGCTCCGTTTTGCCTGCGGATTTCATCATTCCGTACGAGAACAACTACTCCGAACCGCCGCCCAGTCTGACCATCGAATTCCTCTCTCTGAACCTCTCCGCGCCTGTGGAGTCGGTTGACACCACGCCCACTGAGGAATTCGTGACTCCATTCTCCGATGTGACCAGAAGTTCAGAGATCCACACCTATCCGTCCTCCATCTCGTTTTCCGTCGGCTCTGTCGGCGGCGAGTCCAAAGAGCACAATTTTGCGCTGTCTAACGATATCCATTTCGTTACCGCGCATCCGTGTGCTCCATCATCTCACGTCAAGGTGATTAGGTCGCCTTCAAGCCCCACAATCCAGCAAATCGACCTGGACGGCACCGGCTTCGGCGGCAAGAGCTCCAGCCCTGCCACCATCACTGGTAAGTTGCCTGCTTCTCGCCGCGCAGCCACGTATACTGACTCTTTCCAGGACATCCCCTGCACAAAATGTTCACTTACACGGTGATCCACCTTTCCGAGCTCCTCGAGAAGTCGACTGCCTCGCTGGACGACCTGCTGCTCAACACTGCCTCAATCCGGCGCCCCTCGCTCACACCAACCATTAACACAACACCCCGGGTCCTGGTTATTGACTGCATCACGGGCATAACGCGCCAGGCGCCGACCCAAGAGACTCCTACGTCGCCTATCCTGGAGCGGACCGCTAACGGCGCCAGCCTCGCGGCGGCTAAGATGCACCTCGAGTCGCGGCGCCGTCAGTTTGGTAGCGACATGGAGATCCTCGTCCGTGCCTTTTGCGCCGAGAAGGGCTGGAACGCCATCATCTCACGACGTCGACGAGGCTGCCTTGCCTGTGCCATCAGAGAGGCCGGGGCACTAGCCTGGAAGGTGATTATTCGTGTTGAGTAAAAGTCCACATTTCTATTTCATTTGTACATGCAGGCACTGGAAAGCGGAAAGTTTAAATGTAATTTCTATGGGCGTACGGGGTACTGGGACGGGACTACATGGGGTACACGACGTACACATGCACACGCGAGAGGCATATAAAGCGTTGCTTCCAAGGGAATGACTGAAGAAAGACGGAACGAGGTGTCTGCATAGTTACGTAAAAGCGGCAGTGCGAGATACCCCTGATATACACATACGCTGTAAAGAAGACAATCACTCTCCCCGTCCCGTCTGTTGTGTAACGTTCTCAACAGCGTTGGTGTCTGACGCTGCTGTACTGAAGAGGGAAAGCGGCGCCGGTTCGTGGCTTGACCGTTGCAAAAAAGTAAAACCATCCAATATGCATGTTTTAACGAAGGTGTACTATGTCGCGTGGCACTGCAGGCCAAGTAGCTACAGATATGTAAAACGAGAATGCGATGCTGAAAACAGCCGCATCCACGGGCTCGAAAACAAAAAGACTCTCATCGCAAGTAATACACACGCGCAGACCGCCCGTCGTCACAATTTGGAAGCTTTACATTGGTATCATGCCAAATCACACAGACACGCACACAAACAAGAGGCTTTCTTTCCTCTTTCCGTTTGCGCACATCATGAAAACATTTTCCTCATCACACACCCCCAGCCCAAAACAGACAGCTTAGAGGTCGCTGCCGTCGAACCAGCTGTTGACGCTCCACTCCTTCCAGCCGCGCTCCTCGCCGGGAAGCTTGATGGCCTCGTACTCGTCGCGGGTGACCTTCTGCCACTCGTCGAGGGGGATCCAGCCGATGTAGGCGCGGTCGCCGAAGCCGCCGATCCAGTAGACGGAGGTGACGACGAAGCGGACCCACTCGGACTCGTGGACGGGGCTGCCGGGGAGCCAGTACTTGCTGTCGGGGTGCTTCTTGACGAAGCAGCCGGCGAGCTTGAGGGAGGTGACGGGGTCGACGGGGATCTTCTCGAGGTAGCCCATGAGGGAGAAGCGGGGGAGGTTGGCGGCGGAGTAGGGGACGGTATCGGGGCCGTCCATGATGTGTTGGTCGTCGCCGCCGAAGATCCTCTGCTTCAGGGAGGACAGGAGAGAGATGCGCTTGGCCGGGGGGAAGGGGGGCACCCAGTGCATGGAGAGGGAGATGTTCGAGCCGGCGCGGACGTTCTTGAACGAGGTGGCGATGGTGATTGCGAGGATGGTGGGGTTGCCCTCGTCCTCGCAGTCGGCGACGTAGTCCATGAGGCCGATGGGCATGCCGGAGAGGTCTGTGCCGGAGGCGGAGTGGGCACCGGCCGGGAAGACGGTGGAGAGCTCGGCGAGCTTCGTGTGGGCGAGGATGCGGCGGGCCATGACGGCGGACTCGTACGAGGACGGGATGCGGGTGAGGGCGTCGGCGGCATCGTCTGGGTTTTGGAGGATGTGGGAGGGGGTTCCTGCTGGGAGGAGGGCGAAGGCGGAGGCCGCGAGGGCGAGGAGGGAGGCGATGGATTTCATTTTCGGAGAGCCGGATCGGTGGGTTGTCCTAGATGGTAGAAGGGAAAAGAAAACGGTTGAAGTTGTGAGAGGAGGGTAGTAGCCGGTCTTATGTAGTTCCTCACTTGAGGCTTCCTTTGTTTGGTCGGTCGGTCGGTCGGGGAGGACGGGATCGGATCGTACGAGGTTTGGGCTGGCGGGTCGAAAAGGCGAGGAGGGCCAAGAGCTTGTCTTGGGGGACTCGCCTAGGTGAGAGCGAGAGAGGCTATTGAAGTGCAGATGCGGCGCGGGGACGATGCCTGTTTTTGGAGGTTCTTTTGAGACGGAGGTCTTGGTCTTGTTCGGTCGGGGTCCGCGCTGGGCGGCAATATACGGGGTACGTAGTGAAGAAATCGCAATAGAGACCTGGATCGAGCGCAGCGCAGCACGGCGTGTTGGACGAGTCGGATTCTGTAGCGGGCGTGATGGGTACGTTGGACTAGGTAGGGGTTGGTCAGTAGGTTACCTCAGGTCTTGGTTTAGCAAGCAGACTCCGCAGCGGCCGTGAGGAGGAAGAGTGGACATGTGATGTCTGGGATGAGACGCTTGGCCGGGGTGGTTTAGATCTGATAAGCCAAACGTCGCCTAGCGCCGAATTGTCAGAAGATTTTTGCTGGGTCTCCCACTGGGAAGGCTCATCATGCGGGCATGGGTAGGGGCATTCGGCCGCTGTATGCGAGCCTGCAGGTTGGTTGAATGAGTTTTTTTCCCTCTCTTGATTGCTCTTCTGCAGTGTCCATGAGCGCCGGTCTCCCACTTGGCCTTGGGCCGAGAAGGTTAGACCAGTTTGTGTGTACATGTGCGTGTATGTGTGTGCCTTGCAGGGAAGAGGTTGCATGATCATTTCCGATGGATGGTGGGAGCGAGTGGTTCGATACAAGAGCTTGTGTGTTGTTGATGGGTTGGGAGGATGAAAGGATGAACAGCCTGTCAAAACATTGTTTGCTCAGCCTGAGTGAATCATTCTCGCGCGAAAATGACAGCGTGTTCCCCTCCGGTTCCTGCTCTCAGTATGTGCATTGTCCGAATACATGAACCACGTGCAGAATAATCCAGGAATGCACAATCTGGAATGAACACGACAAGCGCCTCCGTCAAACAAATAGCGTTGATGAAAATTTTCCAAATTCCAGGCGACACTCCTCAAGCCAGACTGTGTTCACGCATACGACATGCTGCTCCTGGGATTCCGTAGATACCTGATTAGATGTAAGAGTCTGATTTGCTTGGGACTCAGAGAGGGGCTTTGTCGCTAGCGATCACTGATTGGTGGAGCAGTGTTTTCTCAGCGGGGCATCTGAAAGGCGCGCTCTGCCAACAAAGACACCACCACCACACAGGGGGCAACACCGTACATGTTGAGCCCTTCTTTTGACGACGCGACGACATCGAACCGCTGTAGAAGGCGCGCCTTGGTTCTTGGGGGAAATTCTTGGGTCTGATCTCCGTTTGGCGCCCTCTGTGGTACGAAGGAGGGCATTTGGCAGCACCAGTTGTCTCACTCTCAATCAACCCCACTGAAAATCTCCGTCTCATCTCAGTCGACCTCATCCGCCACGGGCTTAAAGGAGTGGACAAGAGCCCTCGCAGAAACCAAAAGGTTCCAGATTGAGATGGAAACAAAGACCGAGATGGCAACATGGAACGGTCTCCCTGTAGAGCTCAGAGGCCTCATCCTCGGCCACCTGGCCAACAGCGCCGTCGCCGAGCGTCGCTCCAAGGTCTGGCGGAGTAAGGCCAATCGCCACGACATGGGCAGCTACGCCGTGGTATGTCGCCAGTGGCAGGGCTTCATCGAGGAGATTAACTTCAGCTCGCTCGAGATCAACTCCGCCAAGGATCTCTCGCGCTTCGATGAGCTGACCCAGGACCCCCGTCGCCGCTCGCTGCTTCGCCGTTTGGCCCTGCGCATCGAGCTACCCCGCTATGCTCCCAAGCTGGCCAAGGTCCCCGAGACCGACGAAGAGCAGAACGCCAACGAGATCGCCTTTACGCAGGCCATCTGGACGTTTTTCGACATCCTCAGCAAGTGGGAGCCGACGGGGAAAGGAATCATTGAGCTCGAGTTGAGCGCTGCTTCGCCAAGCGACAAGAACAAGTACTTTGGGGAGGCAGGCCTTGATCAAGACGGCAATTCGAGATTCTTCGATCACGATCTGGACTTTTCATTCATCACTGCGGCGTGCGAGCAGGTTGGACGACACGGATTGCCGGAGGTCTCTGTCGTGTCAAGCTGCCAGGTGTTGAGACAGAATCATCGCAACTTCTCATCGCGGTCGCTCCTCACTATCTACTCGAGTCTGCCCAATTTGAGGGAGGTTCGATATGAGCCATGGCATCAAGTGGATATGGAAGCACAACTAGAGGTTGACTCAGGTACTTGGTCCCCCTTTTCCATGACAATTCTTCCCATGGTTGCTTGAATGTGATACTAACTTTCAAAGACCATGCGCGAAGCCTTCCCTTCTGGCCGTCGTATATCAAACGCTTTAGCATCTTCGAACACTTTGACGCCTTTAATGACGGTGCCGGTGGCGAAGAATGGGAAGACGCGGATTCCGACAGTGATGATGATGCTGCGACAGGGGCAAATGGAGGCGCCAACGCTGACACCAACGACATCGAGGACCAGGGCGACGTACCAAGAACAGCCTGCCCAAGCTTGGGTCAGAACCTCGGATATCTCAGTTTACAGGCTGAAGAGATGGCCGTTTCTAACGTTGCCGACGCCTTGGACTTCTTCGGTGGTGTGCTCAGCCGTAAAACCACAACCCCAGTCTGGCAAAACCTACGCCTGCTCACTCTGACCTCCCACACAATGATCTCTGGCGTGCAACCCGAGAACATCAACGCCGTTCTCTTTCTCACGGCGACAGCGGCAAAGCACATGCCGGCGCTCAAGATGCTGGAGCTCTACAAGGTGGACCAGTTCGGCGCCGCCGTCTTCCGCTACACTGTAGACGACAGGTCGACAACTCTAAGCTGGGAGGGCACATGGGAGTTCCGCGTGGAGAAGCGCGTGAGGGATGCTTTCGCCAGCGCTGCCCGCAAAAACACCCCAAATGAGCTGACGTTCCTGCCGGAGACTTTACTGGGCGACTACCGCGGCCCATTCATCTTCATCAACGAGAACCTCAAGTCTAAGGAGCTGGTGCTACATCCCACGTCGCTAGAGGATATGCTGTCCAAGAAGATGGACAAGTGCAAAGCCTGCAACGGCTTCTGCGCCCACCCTAAGACGGGCTTACAGGATGAGTGGGAGTCGCTGGTCATGATCCCTGGCCCGGAGGAAACTGAGGACGGGGATGTGTGAGATCGAGGCTCTAGTACATTATGGATGAGTACATGATTAGATACCCGGCGCGCGCCTGGAACGACGGCATGGCATAGACAAAACAATACGAGTGAATGTTCATCATATAATCACAATGTTTAGTGAACCACTTCCAGTCAGTCAAGCCTAAGGCAGTCTAGAATCTCCCCCTAACACTCGCCGATGATTCATTCGGCGTGCCACGGACGCTTTGGGAAGGTCCTAACTCCTAAGTCCGAACTTTTGCCGGGTCATTCTCTCCGCCAAACGCTGGAAGAAAAAAACAAAGGACGCTCGCCAAAGCCCGATTCGCCCCACCCCCACGTGACCAGGGTCCACGCGCACAAACGGACAATTCGCCCTCGCCCCAAGCCTGCCCTCACCCCATCAAGCATCCCGACGCCCATCGCCCGCGAGTATTCTCGACAACCCTACTCACCGAAAAATCAATCACAGCATCACCACCCCAAGCCGACAACATGGGAAAGGTTCACGGATCGTTGGCGCGTGCCGGAAAGGTCAAGTCTCAGACGTAAGTCTTGTCCCGGCCGTTTTTCTGCTTGTTTCTAGGGGAGGAGGAGGCGACGCTTGGGTCAGCGCGGCAAACGATGAGGGGGAAAACACCGGTCGGTCGGAAAGAGGAGGAATCATTTCGCTGCGCTGCACAACGCGTGCCGGCTATGCCATCGAAATACGACGGAAAATTATGGACGATGGGAAACGAATGACCGATCGGGGTTCTCTTTTGCTTGGACATTTGATCGATGAAAGGCGACCAGATGCTGACACACTCGATAGCCCCAAGGTTGAGCCCCAGGAGAAGAAGAAGACCCCCAAGGGCCGCGCGAAGAAGCGTCTCACATACACCCGCCGCTTCGTGAACGTTACCCTCACCGGTGGCAAGCGCAAGGTACGATTCCCTCGATGAAGACTCTCTCGCTCCGTCTTCAGAAAACTCCGACGATAAACACACAGATTGAACTAACGCCACCGGCTCACAGATGAACCCCAACCCCGGCTCTTAAGCGCCCTGCCCTCTTTCTGTTTCCCACAATGCATTCGATACGACTCTAGGAACGTCTGGGCCCACACCGGCATGAGGGTGGAATCGACGGGACGTTGTTAAAAGGGTGGTGGCTGGCGAACAATGGAGAAATCTTTTTATGGGAAAAATGCCCCCGTTCGGCGTCGGAGGAAGTGCCCACGCACTGCAAAACGTGGAGGAAGCCTCCCCGCCCCTTTCGGCTCGACGATTGGCATTTAAGAGAAACACGAATGCGTACTGCAGAAATACGTAAAAAATCATTTCGGTTTTCTGGCATTCAAATCGGAAATGGGGAAATTCATTTTACATGCCGCTTCATTGTCTTCTTTTTCGCCACGCCCGCATGCGCAATGTTTGACTGCCTTACGTTCCGGAATGTCCTGGGCCAGCTGGTCCGTCGATCGAGGAGAAATATATGATTGTTTTCTCCTATCGTGCGGAAACTTTACTGCTACCTTCCGTGACGAGATAGCTTACAACGGTGGCAAACTTCAGATATTCCAACAACCTTGTCAAAAGTTTTACCGCTGTTGCGTTCACTTAGTCACCTTGTCTTCAACCGACACCCGTCGAACGCTTATTGCACCGAAGCATACCCAGTTGGTCATGGAAGCGAAGGCGAAGCACTTCAAACACCTTCACAACGGGGCTTCAAGCCTCATCAATAACACCACGTTCAAGTTGAAGTCTCGACGTCATCGAGGACCTACTCTGCTCCGGCGTATGCTGGTGTAACGTGATGATATCGTCGAAATAAGGCCGCCTAGTACTCGAAGTCGGTTCCATAACCCATACCGGAGCATAACGTGCTTGGGCCAAGCTCGCGAATACGAGGACAGTTGCGGTTGATATTACCACTTTACTGGTCTGTATGCGTGACTGACAATACCTTTGAGGGTGTTCTAGCATCTTGAAAGGTTGCCGCGGTCCTCTCGGCGAAGGTTCGGTTGGGCTGCTGACGGACGAACAGGTTGCAGCCAGAGACATTTCTACAACATTATGCTGAATGTCCAGATGCGTCAAGGCCATGCCTCGGCGCAACAGTGTGTGTGAGACTTTTTCTAGCAACTCAGTACTGAGGGAATCAGTGTACCAGCACAGGCTCGCTCCATGTCATCAGCATCCTGTGACACGTTTCTCACGACGTTCTGAGAGCTAATCGAGGGCAGCTCTTTCCAAACATTGATCTCGCTCATTGGCTTCTTCCTCGATACGGCTGTACAAGAGCTCTAGGCAGCAGGAGAGGACGAGAAAGGGTAGAAAGAGAAAGTTCCTGGATGAGTCACCAATATGGCATACATAACGTTGGAGCTACAGACGAGAACATGTTTGGTGATCTTTGCCACTCCCTGATATCCAGGTTATTTGCTCAAATGACACCTCCCAATTGCAGACATCATCGCAGCGCAAGTTGAGCACAATGAACTACATGTAAGCCGGATCAGAATTTCAAGATATGTGTCTATTGCAAGATAAACAATCAAACAGTCTAGAACGATTTTCGCCGTCATAACTGAAGATGTGGCCAAGTCATCTTTTGACGAGGACCACCTCTATGTCTGGCACAAGATTAGAGTGAGCAACGGCCGCCCGTGACCCTGTGTAGTCAACCTCTGCGACTTTCTCTCGCGTGCTCCTCATCAAGTGAAAAGGTAAGATGGCTCATAGCACCACACGGTCTGTCAGAAGCTTCATCTACCTTGATATCTCATACCGAAGAGTATTATATATACACCTGCTCGCCGCCAAACCCTTCACTCGGTCTTCCAAGCAACTTGCCATCCTATTCAACTCTCATCCCAACATCATCACCCACACGATTCTTACCACAGCAAACAATGAAGTTCACCTTCGCAGCTACGCTGTTGCTGACTGCAACTTCGGGTGTCGCGGCCATAGGCTGGCCTGGCGGCGCTGGCTACTTTCACGGCGGATACCGCGAGGCCATCGTGCCGAAGGGACCCTGGGACGAGCCTAGCGCCAGGGCCAAGTGCAAGTACACCATGGCGAGGGAGCATATCGTCGGGGGTGGACGGCGCTCGCGTTTTGATGCCCGGATCAAGAACTTCGACGGTGACGCCGGCTCCGTCTGCCATCTACTCTGGCAGAACCTCAAAAAATTCGGTTTTGGGTAAGTGCTTTCCTTCTGAGACCGCCTATCTTTCCTGTGATTGTGTGCTCTGCCTCACTGTCTTCGTGTTGTTATTGGCGTCGCCGGCACGATCGTCTTCGACAGGAGTAATCAGATACACAGGAAACACAGCCGCTCAAACACAGGAAACCTATACGGACTCTTTCTTTTCTCCCTTTCACAATCCCCCCCTCCTCCAAAGAAGCTCGACATCGCTAACGCCCAGGTGACACACAGCTGTTGGCCCAACTCGGATTGGGGGCCTTCCTGCGGCATGATCGAGGGCGACCTGGCCTGGAAGTGGGAGGCCAGCCCGAGATGCGACGAGGCCATGGCTGCGTCCGCGTGGTGGGAGGCGACCAAGAACCAGTGGGGTGGTATCATCTGCAGAGACTACGCCGAGAACCTCTGGGACGGCGGTTGCAAGCACTGCCCCCAGTTCAAGGAGCCTTACTGGACCGGTACCATCTGGGAGAAGTTCAAGGAAAAGAATGACAAGCGTGAAGTCAACTCCACCAACGATATGACCGAGCATTTGCTTGAGGCATCTGTCAATCTCGACGAGGAGGACAAGAATGAGGATGCCGGCGTTGTTGGCAAGAAGTTCGAGGCCTGATCGTCGCCCTCAAGT
Source organism: Colletotrichum theobromicola (assembly GCA_014705045.1). NCBI lineage: Eukaryota > Fungi > Ascomycota > Sordariomycetes > Glomerellales > Glomerellaceae > Colletotrichum > Colletotrichum theobromicola. Next base: position 91,667 of record JABGLZ010001096.1, read on the forward strand.
GGCTCACGGGGAAGCAATTCAGGCAATGCTGCAGTGATGTCAAGTCGGTAGCGGCAAGCAAGGGGAGAGGGATGTTTTCCTTGTTTTTTTTTGATCGATTTCCCGTCATCTTAGTCACGAGAGCCATTTCCGTAGCGCAGCCTTTTGGGACGACGCCCTCGCTCAGGAAGTTCCGCGCAGTAACGAATATGTAGTCATGATATCGAATAGAGTTTGAAGTACCACTCCTACAGTCTGTTCACGTCAACTTTCACCCGCCCAAGGCACGCACGCGCACCTATTCAACTGAGCAGTGCTAAACTGAGACACGAAGATCTTGACCATCTTCTCGTGCTGCTTCCGCCCCGGCTCCGGCTCCAAGATATGCCTAGACGGCATCCCAATGCCGGCGTACGTCGGCTTGGTCATCTAGGCGTGGATCTCCACCTGCCTGAACATATCTTTAACGTACTTGTTGCTTCCGGCGTTTGGCGGGTTATGAAGAGGGCTTTTTTTTTTCTTTGTGGTTATGGCTCAAGGATGGAAAGATGAGGAACGATGTTTCTCGGGACGCCGTCTTTGAGTAAGTGGAGTTGTTTTGCAGTCAAGCAAAAGAGCAGCACGCAGATCATCTCACATGAGATGGTGTTCCAATGACATCCGTGTGGATTATCTAAAGACTAACAGCCGAGAGACGTCGGCACATTTAGCAATTTCTCGCGTGCGTTTTGCCACGCGATACTCAAGGGTTCATGGGATCAGGGTAGAGATACATCACGTAGGCGTACATCGTAACCACCCTTCCCTTACTCCTCGTTTGGCAGATATTTAACCTTGACTCTAGCTTCAGAGTCTCGCCCATCCTACAAAGTCGACAAATACACGAAGCGTTGTTGACAAAACTGTCCTTACCGTTCGCAAATACACTTGTTCATGAGAAGCTCATAATGGCGAGAGGTTCAACTCGACAAACATCAGCAACAGAAAAAGATGTAACACTACAACGGGAAGTAGTCAACCAATTCAATCACATTGCACATCTCACTTGTCCGATTGCCTCAAGCCACACATAAGCTCAACGAAACAACCCTGTCGAACCGCAATCAGAACGGACTCCTGAGCAGGACTTTTAAACACGCAAGCGATGCCGCACATAATCAAAGCCACCGACGGCTATCGCGCTGTGGGTGGAAATTTTCAGGGCTGCTGCCTATTTCATGATCTTCCACATCATCAACTTCTTCGTTCGCCCGTCAAGGCCTTCAGCTATTGCAAGTCCACATGCAAAGCAAAGATAAAAGTAATTGAAAAACGAGAAGAGGAAGATGGCGGGAAATCTTTGCTAACCTCGAATTGCGCGGTGTCTAGGTTGGCCTAGGCGGTGGCAACGACACTCGTTGTGGTCGGCCGGAAAAACCTGGGTAGAACCTATGGAGCAACGTACCCAAACGACGGTTGGTGATCTAGGGGTGGCGGGTGGTCTGCTAGGGTGTGTTCTAGGCCGGCCTATCAGGCGTACCTTGCGGACCGGCGCACGGAGCGGAGCATGTCCCCGCGGTGCTCCGGATGTGGGACGAGAACGCCGAGGCCCTCGGCAGCAGTCCTTCCATGTCGCACAAGCTCGCCATGTCTGCCAACAAGTCAGGTTGATCTTAAGAGACCATCAGGCTTTTCAAGCTAACATGTTCCAGAGTGTATCTTTCGTAGCGCAAGTTTCATGGCATAAAAGAGGTATCTCAGTTTATATCGTCCGATGCGTGGCTCTAGGTATAAAAACATGAATGTGACCCATCCGTAAAACCCTCACGCCCTCTGCGTCCCAGGGGCCCAGTATATTCGGCGCTTACCCAGGTCTTTCAAAGACGCCGCTCTAGAACGCTTGGAAGTAGAAAACTCGTCCCTCTCCCAACGTATTTGGAGAAGATCCAGATGGTAGCCGCGCGCTGGGGTAAAATAAAACAAACCCAAGTCATGCTCGTAATTCGAGAACCGTTGCTCCTCCGTAAAAACATCATCATCTTCGGCGTCTACAGCATGAAGCATAAGCCACCATTACTCAGCGCATTAGCTGGGATATCGCTCGCAGATCCGGCATCCCGAGGGTGCCTTTGATCCAAGAGAACAGATTTGCGCAATACAGCCGTCCATCCCCATTATGTTCCCTGGCCAAGAAGACAGACAACCGCCACGTAAGGACCGATATCAAGGTCTGGTATCAAGCAAAATTCGTAAACAGCGCAGAAAGCATGGCCCGATCCTCAAATCGAACTCCAGCCCGAAGTGGGGAGAGAGTGTGTACCCCACCACTGATTCTATAAGTCGCAAGAAAACGCTGAAATTCAAATACGGCGCATTCCGTGTGATGCCGCGTGATAGGTGTCGCAGGGCCTTACAAACTCATCGTGAGCCACTCCCATTCTTGAGGGCCGGATGCCGTACCACCAGGGTTCATCATCGGCCCGTTTTGTCCACCGGGCATTCCCATCATGCCCGCGCCCATCATGGGACGCTGGGTCATGCCGAGACCGTTCGCCAAGCCCAGGGAACCTGTTGTTGGCATGGGTGTAAAGCCAGTGGATCCGAGAGATTTCGCGGCCTCGTTTGAACCTGTCGAGTTTTCGGGACTATCGACTTCCATGCCAGAGAGGGCATCACTGCCAGCACTCTTGCTGTGGCGGCGCTGACGCTTGGATGACCCTGAGGAAGACGACGTTCCACTGTTTCGGGGCAGCGAGGCGGCGCCGGGGCCGGGTGTGTTCTTCGGCGGCGCGGCGGCGATCGGGACGACGCCCTTGCCACCGGCAGCCGCACCGGTAGATGAGCCCGTTCCGTAGCTGGTAGGCGTGCTGCCAGCAGTGTTGCCTCCGGATGCGGCTCCACTTGCGGGACTCTCGCCTTCGTTCGCACTGCCAGCGCGGGCAGCAGCAGGCGGTGTGGTGGCGGTGTTGACGGGAGTGGAAGAGATGGCTAGGGTTGAGTTCTTTCGTGAGCCAACTCCCGAGCTGGCGGCGTTCTTCTTCGACCTCGTGCTCGTACCGCCAACTGGCAGGCTTGCTCCTGAGCCACGGTTCCTCTTCTTGATAACATCCGTCTTCAAACTCAGAGGTCGCACCACACCGTGGAGTTTCAAGAACAGACCGCAGGCATTGCAAAGGGGCTGGCCTTCGGGATTTCGTCGCCACAAGGGCGTTGTTTGGGTGAAGCAGTTCGTGCAAGTCGTCGGCGTGTTTCCCTCTCCCTGGTTGCCTGCTGCAGCCTGCAAGTTTGTCGTCGAGCCAGACTTTGAGCCAGGCGGAGACGAGGGTCGGCTCGGGGCCACGGATGAATAGCCCGAGACGGTGCCGTTGTTTTCGGGGGGCGAGTTCGGTGTCGACTGTGCCATCCGATCGAACGGGTTTCCGTTCCTTCCCAAGTGCCCGGCCGGAGTTGATGCAGTGCGCGGGACTTTGCTGCCTCTTCTGTCTGACCCTTGGCGGAAAGATTGTGACTGAGATCGCGGCAAGTTGCCGCCTTCCCAGTCGTTATTGTCGACGTAGTCTGTGGTGGTGCCGCCGATGGTGACTTGCTTGCGAGGTGGTCCGCCGGGGTAGCGTGCAGCCTGCGTGCTGTACTGCCCAGGCAGGGAAGGGTCCCAACCTAGCGAGCTGCCGTCATCCATAGGACCGGGGGAAAAATCTTGGTTCATGACCATGTTGCGATCGGCGAATGCACCACCATCCTCCTCGTCCGAGTCGGCACCAAAGCTGAACATGCCCTCATTCGGCAGGGACATGCCAGGCGAGCGAACTGAATGATCTTGCTGGAAGACTTGCGTCGGATCGATGTGCCCGAACGGACTGGTCGCACTGCTGAAGGCGGATACGGACTCTGTAGTAGGAGCAGATGCAGGGAACATTGGGTTCCCGTTGGCGTTATTGTACATGAACTGCTGGTTGATTTGGCTTCCCATATTCTGAGAGCCTGGACGGAAGTTTTGCGACCTTTGGCCGCGCATATCCATCGCTCCAAAGTAGAAGTTGTCGTTATCAGGCATGGGGTGCGGCGTCGATACAGTGGAATGATAAGCCGATCCCGGGGGCGAATAGAAATCTGACGGGTTCAACGAAGAGGGCTGAGCTCCAGAACCATTATAGACACTGGAGAAAGGGCCATGGGACACCATGGGCGAGGTGGAGGGGGAAAATGAGAAGTTCTGCTGGAAGGGACCAGCTGAGGTGATGATAGGGTCGTTCTCGATATAGGTATCGAGAGGGAAGGGAACTCCCGACTGATGCGGGTTCTGCGTCATGTTTGCTTGATTGGCGTTATCGAGTGAATATTCATGAAGTTCCGAGTCTGCATCCAAGTCATTGGAGTTTGTTGTGTTGCTGTTGACGGCGGGCACATGGGGAGAGAAGTCGGCCGGACGTTTACGGGTCTAAGTGCGGACGGGTCAGCGAAGCCCAAAAAAAGGCACTAACAGTGATATCGGGGGGTGTGGCGATGGACGCTGGGGGGTGCGCCAGATAGGAAAATGAGATAAAAAAAAAGTGATGGATGGGCGGGAAAAAAACATGTGCGTCGCTGAATTGGGTTGCAGCAATGACAAGGGAAAAGCGGCTCACCCGTCTCTCGTCAATACTCGTTTTACGGTGATGGCGAGTAATGTAGTTGAATTCATCTTGGGTCTTTTGGTGGTGAGGAGGAAAAGGAACCGACTGCGGAACAAAGTGCTGCTGAGCGACCGAGTCTTTGCGCGATTTGATGGGAATGGCCGAGGTGAAGGATGAGTGCATTTGGTTCCTGTCGTCGCTCTGCTTTTGTGGTTGAGGGGAAGGGTTCGTTACTGGCGTCGCAATGTTCTCGGAGAAGATAAAGTCGTCGAGATTCATGGAATCCGGGTGGTTGACGTTTTGCTCTGAGGACTTGCGCAATTGAGCAATGCCACTGGGTGCATTCAAGCCGAACGAAGCTGATGCAGCTGGCGGTGCCGGCGCAGATCGAGCGAGCCTGCATCATCCCACACCGGTTAGCAAGGTCTGTCAGCTATGGCCGTAGCCGTTCGTCGCCATGGCATACAACGCAGCGGCGCCAGAGCACCACAACAATTAAAGAAAAAAAACCAGGGAGGAAGGGTATTTTTTCTCACCTCGCCTTCTCCTCCTCCATCTGCTTCTTGCGCATGTTGAGAGCCATCATTCTCCATGTCAGGTTCTCCATGCGCTGCTGGTTAGGCAGCATCTGCTTCGTCTTGCTGAAGAACTTCCACACCTGGGTCGCCAGCGGATCCTCCCTCTGCATGTCCTCGGGGCTCTGGTTCAACTCCATGGCAGATGCTTTCTGAAATGGCGGAAAGGCTGAGTTTCGCAGGAAATCGTCTTGCGCATTCGGATACAGCGCAGCGGAAAGGTCGAGTCTGAGGTCCCTCAGGCCGGCGGGGAGCTCGCTGGGACTTGCTTTGGAATGCGCCTGGGCTTGCGACGTAATGGCAGCAAACGGATCGTCAGGCCTTCGCGGGAAGCGATAATCGTGTTCTGTTGATGTGGGATTCATTGAGGTGAATGGACTTGACGTCGAGATTGGTGACGATATAGTGGCAGCCATGTGAATAGGTTCTGTCCTCTATGTCTCTGTCTCTTTCTCAAGTGCAGCAGAGGGAAAGGGAAAAAAGCTTCCTTGGGAAGAGAGTAAAGGTTTCGGTTTCGGCGAGTCGAGGGTTACAAGAAAGGAATTTCCCCACGTTCGCTTGGCTGCAACTCTCACTCCCACACTGGTACTGGCTGTCTGTGACTGGGTGGCTTGCTTGTCTCCGACTCGCTCTCTCGCTGGGGCTGGTCTGTAGCAAAAGGTACACTGTCAAGGTACCTTATTACCTTGCTTGCCTGGCTGGACTGGAAGTGGAAGCGGAAGCGCCACGATTTGTGTAAGGCACACGCAGAGGAACGCAGAGCTTTGTACAGAACAAAACCCGTATTCTGACGGCAGATGGTGTCTCTGGTGCTGTCGGAAAGGTCTCGAAAGGGTTAAGAAAGGAGTTTAGATCAGGAGGAAGGTTTCGATGCCTGGGCCGTCTCTTCGATGGCGCTGGGTTTTTGGTTCGGTGCAGCAAGCGTCGAGGGGGAGAACGGGAAGAGACGTTTGTTTGTACTATGACCATGACCCTACAGGTCGGCCGCGGGAGGGATCTCTTGTCGCAGCGAGGGCCGGCGGAATAGTGGGCGGTATTGCGTAGGTAGCGCAGCGCAAGAGAGAGACAGCGAGTGAGAGGGCCTCCACTGAGAGAAGGAGCGCGCGACCAACAGCCGTGAGTGGTGTCGCTTGCTGGGATGCGATGGGTCCAGCTTTGGTACCGAAAGATACGTACTCGCCCTCTTAGCGCAGCGCAGGTAGCGTAGTGGGTGCCGTGCCTCGTGCAGGGTGTGTGCTAGGTGCTAGGTGCTGGGGAGGGGGGCAGCGTGGTGGGTGAGTGGGAGTTGGAGTTGGAGTGGGAGTCGAAGTGGGCGGGCTCGGCGTGGGACGGACGGCGTTGTGGTGGTTCCAGTGTCTCCCAAGACTGAAGGCGCGCTACTGCGTACCTTCACTGTACAGTGGCTACCTTACCTACCGTACGTGACCCTGGCCATGCAAATGCGGGAGGTGGGTGTGGAGCCCAATCGACCTCTCACCTACCCAAGCCTCCCGTGCCTCTCTGCAAGTTGCTGCACTCATCTGTCTGTCTCCCCGAAGAGCCCCCACTCCCCTCCTTCTCGCACAGAGAGAGAGTTCGTTCGGCTCCTGCACCTCTGAAAGACGAGCCGTCTTACTGGCCAATCTTGCGCTGCTTGTAATGCACCGAAGCAAAAGGTGGATCTTGCACCGAAATTATTAAGGTGCTGTTGTAACTATCAGCAAGGTGGTGGGGGAGAACGAGAACTCCCAAGGGCCAAGAGGGGGACCGCCGCTACAGATACGCCCCGGCTTTGCATTCTCCTCTTTGCGCCTGGAATAAATCCACGCTCAAGCCGCTGTCCATCTGCCTGTCATTCGAGATGTCCTCGCAGAATGCCCCATCTCGTCTTCCGTGCCGCTCTGGAGCCTGCCTGCTGCACTCTGTACACTACCTTACCTCAAGCTGGGTAGAGCGTGCAGCAATTCAGTTGGGCCCCCTCCTAGGGACCACTGGGACCACCGCATCCCAAGGTCTTGTCGCTCCGCCAGGGGGCGAGGCCACAGGCAGATCCCAGCGAGAACCGACAGCGGCGGACTGCTCTTCCCGGCTTTCCACCACCACCAGAGGGAAGATTGCTTAGCCTCACGATTCGTTGGTGGAAGTAGTTTACTTCACCGTTGTCGGTCTCCGAGCTGGGAATACCCCTCTTTGAACCCAAATCCCCAATACCGCTTCTTTCATCCTGATACTCGCCCTCTGTCGGACCCCTCTACCGAGACGAGACGTTAACATGACCCATCAATCATCACTATCCTTCCTTTCAGGGGAAATTCTTGATGGGGAGACCGAGGAGACTGACATCTGATCCGAATACAGGCCGCGCCCGGCCCTACATCGCATGCTAACTTGTCCCTGACAGGTTGCTAGTAACCGGCAGCACGAGCTTCGTCCACTCCATCGGACACCATCTCAAGCCACGGCGTCTTCGAACGTCGCGAAGAACAAATCAGACGCATTTGTCAGGCTGACCATGACACGCCGTAGGCCGACGGGAACAGGTAAAAATACCGCTCAACCGTACGATGCCCTTTCTGAGAGGGTAGCACCGAGCCGAACTACTCCAGCGTGGCAGAAACCAGTGCGCCGGGCAGCGGACGTTGAACTGAATTAGAAGAGGTGGAGGCCACTAGAGTCGAGAGGCGGCAGCGGCAGACGAATCGTACGCACTCCTCTGTACCGCAGTACTGCCGTTCGGAGTCTGGCCGGCCGGCAGTCCAGCTCGCCGCTACCATGTCTTCAATCCAGTGCAGTCAGTGCCTTACCTTGCTCCCTCTCCTGCCTCTCCTCCTGGCAGGTCAGCCAACCAAGACAGGCAAGCGTCATCACCAGCACTGCCCGCCAAGTTGGTCGATTCCTGAGCATCAGCTAACATTGGCCGTCGCTTCGGCCGTTCCTCCTGATCAATGTCGAAAAGCACACGACCTCCATCACTTCGCTGTGTGCCTGGCCTGCGCTGCATGACCGTGACTCCAGATCAGCGTGACGACGTCTGAATCTCGTCTGGTGATGCGACCGTCTTCACTCCAAGGACATTGACTCCGCGCCGCTGGTCCAGAATCCATGGCAGCTAGCTTACATGATCCCGCCCGTCAGGTCAGATTTCAGGGTCCTGTCGGGGGCATGGGAGGAAACTTGCAACAAGCAAGGCACGGGCAAAAACCCGCCCCTCAAGTCCCATCTCGGCGGAACTCCACTCTAAAGGACTTCGACTTTGCGCTAGTGAAGCATGGGTGAGGAGCAAATCGAGGCACCACTGCACCAGCTGCGCGCTGGGCGGCGGGACCTGGTGGCGGTAGCAACAATGTGCAGCAGTTCTAAACTTCTGGCAGCGGCCTGGCAGCGCCTGCCCGCGTGTCCAACGACGTCGACGTCGTCGGTGGGACTGGTTCTGACTCCAGGGCGAGAGCCAAGCCTGTCCCTCTAGAGAGTTTTGGTTGACCGAAGCCGTTCATTTGATGGATCATGGACGGCATCTCAGTCAAGAGACACAGACCTGGCATCTGAATCCGTCGTCGGTTCATCAGATCTTTCCCCATCCGTTTGCCTCCTTGGGCCCCTCACCAATACCCGCATCCATCATCCACATTGATCTCGGAAATACGTGGTTATTCCTGTTGCTTGCGCATGTTGAACGCGAATCCCCAAACACGGGGCAATCTCTCGTCAGTGAGATCTGCTGTATTCTTAGGCTGTCGTACCCGTCCATGTCAGGCGGAGCCCCATGGAGACGACCGGATGGGCCACATTTTACTGGGAGCCATTAGTCCAGGCCCCTTGTGCGCCACTGCCTGGCATTCTTCACTGCAGACCAAGCAGGGGAGCTGAGAGCTTGTGTATTCGTACGCGGCTCGCTGCTGCCGCGGTACGTTTTGCGCTTCCGGCTGCCATTGGGGGCCTTCTTTATGACAATGTGCGGCAGGCCCCTAATGAAGTAGGAGTTCGTGGCCAGGTTTGGACAAGCTAATCCCAGAATGTCGGTGGCTAGTGAAGAGAGTTGCGCCCGCTGAGGCGGGTTGCTTTGCTGATGTTAATGAGCAGGCATGACGGCTTCAAGGAACTGCAGGCTGGAGGCTTCGTGCTCATCACGGATCTGTTGCTTGATTGATCCATGGGCATCCACCGAGGAGCAAGCGAGAATTCGGGCGCATTTGAGCGTGGGAAGCGTGGCTTGCGACCGGCTCGAACCCCGCCAACTTTCACCTGCTACTTCCCTGGCCGGTGCGCCTGTATGATGCCGCCAATCAGGGGTGTCGCATGCAATAGTCTCGAACGGGTTGGGGTCCAAGGTACCGCGGCTGTACAAGATCGGAGACGCCAGTTGGGTAGGTGAAACTCTAGAACATGGCATCTAGCCATGAGATGTGCGTGTATTGGCGACAATGACCCCCGGGCGAACATCCCACGCTGCAGGTCTAACCAGTAGCTTCCGTTAAATGAAAGTAATAATTCATCCACGCCTGGCTGCTGTCCAGTTCTTCGTTCAGTGAGGTCGACTTAGGAAGCATATTCGTAGAGCAATGCGGATAGTTGCCAGCGGCAGACCGTTCCATATGACGAAGCTTGAGTGGAGTTCACACGTGTGGCAGACCAAGAACATAACAGCCACCCTTTTCTTCCCCTCACTCCGGGCTTGAGCGGAAAGACGGAATGGAGACGTTGTTGATGGGGCCGGTCAGCCTTAGGCTTGGGGATTTGGAGAAGGCGGGTTATATCTCAGCCTGTTGCTGGCTCTGCTCTATGGCGTACTCGTAAACCCGCACGGCTATCGACCAGCTTCCAGCCCGGTTTGGTCCCCCACGCGGCAACGTCTGAGGGTTGTGGTGTCGTCGTCCGATGGTAAGGTAGGTGTAAGGAGTGGCCCAAATGCACGGACGAGACATGAAAGAATGAAAATACGGAGGTGAGAGGTGAGTGGTCAGCTCGCAGTGCGCAGTAATTTTAGGCTAAAGAGAGCCGCGCGAGCTGTACGGGATATCGATGCATCGTTGGGCGCACCCTTCCTGCCGCGTCGAGACAGCAAAGACGGAGGAACTCCGAGGACTGCTCCCCTGGAGATTGGAGAAAAGTGCCTCAAAGCTCAAACTTCGAAGCTGTGCTGTTTGGTGCTCTCTGGCGTGTGTTTTGTGCTTGTTGAGCTGTGCTGTGACGGAGGGTTGATGGCAGTCGGATGCAGGTTGATGCAGCTCGCGAGACTCGGCCGGCATTAAGGGACGAGGGAAAGCGTCAGCATGCAGCAGACGGAACGGGATGCAGCAACCAAGCCTGCAGACTCACCAGAGGTGTGCAGAAGAGTGCAGACAGCGTTGCAAAGAGGCCCGGCTGGAAGGTGAGTTGACAGGCGTTGGGCGAGTTACGAGTAGAGGTGTTCCCGTCAGGCAGGTATGGAATACCGTGAATTGGGTTGAATGCACATGTAACGGGAAGGTACCCAAGACCGAACAGGCAGGGGAAGTTGAGCACTTGCAGGAAAGAGCACAGGGAAGCGACAGTCGGACAGGGAAGCCATGTTGGAGACCCCCACACGACGACCACAAATTGGCAGCGACGGACGCGGCGACAAAAGGGAAAGAGCAGGGCAGTACTCCGTGGAGCAGCAGCAGCAGCCAGCCAGCCAGCAAGCAAGCGCAGAGCACCTCAGCCGGGCGTGGGTGGGCAGGAACGGGGACGGGGACGGGCAGGCACGGAGGAAGTAACGGCCCTGCCCAAGCTGGCCCATCGCCCATCGCCCTTGCCATCGACATCGACATTGAAATCGACCTGACAAGACGGGAAGGACACTACCTACCTATCTTACCTCCTACGGTACGGATATCGACAGCGAGGTCGTCGGGGAAGTTCCTCCACTGCCACCAACGACAATAACCTACGACACCAACACCCATACCTGCCGGCCAGGTCGCGACCCTCTTTTTTTTACCCTCTCCAGCGATGGGCATGATGAACATGGCCGTCAGTGGGCCTCGGCGCTCCTTCGCGGCATTCTCCAGACTCGAACTCCATTCACACAATGATGCTCTTCTCCAGGCTCCATTCTCCAGTTCCTCCTCCTCCTCCACCAACGAGACGGGACTCTTTGCTCCAGCAACCTGCCACAGATACTCACTTCATCCGAAACCTGCTTCCCCTCCACAGCCTTCCTTGTCTCTGTTACCGAAATCTATCCTGTCATCCATACGCATTTCCCGCTATTTCCCTTGGCCGCCAGTACACTTCCTATGATATCGATATCGACATCGAGCTTTCTTCCTACCTTACCTCCATCAATACGGAGTATCTCCACTTCCAACCATACACAACATCTCGACCGGATGAGGCACCTTGCCTCATACCACAAACAACTTCCCGCGGTTCGTCTCGAACACGGCTGTCGCATTTGTGCCCGTCTAAAACCCGTCCGGAGCATCTCCGCGACCCAAGCATTCATCCTCCAAGCCCTCGTCGGATTTCTACAGTACCACCTTGAATCGTTGAATGACGAGTACCAAAGACTGCTCCGCACGTTATTTGGTTGACCCCTGCCATCGTTAAATCAATTCTGAATAAATCACCAAAAATCATGGCCCAACCGGTCCTTTTCTCCAATTGCGAGTCATTTTAGAGGCACCCATGACTCCCTTCACAGGGCAAACAGGGCGGGCCAGCCACTGGCAGCCAGCACTCACTCGTTTCCTCGTGGCAGAGGGTCCTGAAACGGGCATCTTCCTAGCCTTCAGCTTCCGCCTGGCGGGCGTTTTGCGACAAGGGTCGCCATCGGAGAATTGTCGTGTTACGACTCAAGTTACTGGGTCTTGCCGAACCAAAATAAACTCAACACACATCGACTTTGCAGTCGGTGTACGGATAGGGCGTGACTTGATTTCTGCGCTTCGGTCGCTTTCCCAACTTCAGAATCTCTTTATTCGGTAAGCCGGAACACACGCCAGCCAACAATGGGACATGTCCCCCCAAGGGGCCACAGCGCCTGTTCTCCGTCCATGGATTGTGACGCAGAGCTCTTCTACGACCCGGTCTGTCTCGTTGTGCAAGCATCTCACGACTGCTGGGCTGGTCCGATGGATCTCCATTTCGCATCAACCTCGGCAGCGAGCCATGTCCCATTCAAGGCCTTCAATGTCTACCGAATATGACGCTAAAACGTCAAGGATGAGAGAGACGTCAGCCGCCAGCGACATCGAGGGGCCTTGTCAAACCCATCTCGCCGGGCATCAAGCTCTGTGGTAGGCTCGCATCAACTCGCACTTGTAATTCACTACTCTCGATGCATGCACTCCTCTGCGATGCAAGTTACATCATGCGTGGAAGTGTTTCACTTCATACGATGGTCCATTTCTACATCTTCCAGCGTCGCGATACTGCGATCAAGCAAACTCATGACGAAATTCTGTTTGTCCGTCGTCAAGTTGAAGACACCCCAGCCGGAGTGAACCAGTCAGGGACCCTTGTTCTTGACGCAGGGTGCGTAATTCGGCCCCGTCTCCCATGGACCGATCCACGACTGCGGCAGCGGCGCACAGGGCTTTTGCATCCGACTGCGCAGACTATTCTGGACTCGGTTCAACTCGCATCATAGTGGAACTACCCAGGCCTTCAAGCTGCCGACTGAGAGCTCTCACGAAGACAATATGAACGCTGCAACAGGACATCACGGAACCATGGACCGGAGGCTAAGATGAATCTACTCCTCTTCCCGAGTCCCGGTGCCCCGGCTGCAGCGTGGATTATCGACATCTGGACGGAGACCCGTTCCATGCGTGCACGTCCAGCCGCTGCGGCCGACCTACCGCGTGTTTTTAGACAGTCCAGGGTCCGACGAAAATGGAGCGGAACGAAAGACGCCTCCCAACCTCCATGATCGGAGACTGCAAGACATGCCCAGCGTCGGGCTTCACCAGAACCCTAGATGGCTTACGGAGCCAGAGCACCCTTCCGGAAACACTTCTTGACATCTAGAGCCTTGTTGGCCGTGGCATGGTTTCGAAGGACCCAGTGAGCTTTGTCCACCGCTAATCTCAATCTACTGCACAGCACGTAACTACGACAGGAGCCAGCATCACATGTGATCCATTTGAAGTAGCATGGAGCCCTCGATCGAAGTATTCGACATGTCAACGGTGCTACGGCTGACATTGCGGTCTAGAACGGCTCGGTGTCTGTGTGACGGTCTCTTCACACCAGCGCCCGTTTGTACTGTTGGAGATTTGACGTTGATGATGTGCATGAACAGCTTCAAAATGAGTTATGTCGGCTTGGGCCCCACGGCCACGACACCACAACAGTGCACGACACTCGTATGGCAGGCATTATGCTGTCGGATCTCAGCTGGATATTGTTGAGTTCTACATCTGCAATGGTCTTTTCTAGCTACTCGCCATACGCGACACCAACAGGACCTTGTTGTTTTGGGGAGAGTCGGTAGAAGCGCACGCATACTTCCGCCCAGCTGAGGACAGATACGGAAGCTGAGAGTGTGCCCCTGCCAGACTGCTTCTGCATCTGGCCGGTATCGCAGGGAAACTCGCGGGTTAGAAAAAGACCGCAGACTTACCAGCCGGCGCTTGGGCGAACGCGCGAATCCAGAGCCATCGAGCCTTGTCAGCCTTCTCGAAAAGATGTCGGAGCTGGGCCGGTACCCCTCCATTAACACCGGCGGCTTCTGCTATGCGAGTTTATTGTGGATGGCGGTGAGTCGGGAGTGGGCTCCAAATCCCCGGCAACGCCACCGTTGTTCGTCAAAGAACATCGGCCATCCTGGAGAATCGGCATGAGTCGCTGCGCTAGGATGACAAGTGGTCCATGACTTGCTTCCCTGCCTACCTGCACGAATACTCCCCAATCGAGAGTGCAGAATTGGTCGTTTCGGACGAGAACAAGTCAATTGCCGCCCATTGGCTTGGACGAGTGTCTCTTATCGAGTTCCCCCCCACCTGGATATTTTAGGGCCCGGCAATCTCGGTCAAATTGCGTGCCCCCCACCGTCATCCAGCTGCGGGACTTGTCGTGTGCCTCCGGCGTCGTCGCTGATCCAAGAAACCAACCAAACGCTGCTGAATGGTCATCCAAAAGGCTCAAAGGCTCAAAGGCTCGCGGTTTTCGGCCGACAACCGTCTTTGATCCTGGTGCGGGTTATTTCGTGCCCTGGCCCATGAGGCTTTCATATATCCACCTCTTGTCCTACTGACGATGTCACCGTTATTCAGGGTCCGTCGGGGCGAGGTCGGCCGACGTGCAAAACGGCCGCTGATCCAACGTCGGATATAAACCACCATGGATTCCGGAGCAACGCAAAGCGAGGGCGTAAGTGGTCGATCACAACTCAAAAGGGGTGCTTCCGCCGTGAAACCCTCGACTGTGGTCAGGCATGAACTTGCCCCGCGTGGGGGTCCGGATCAATTCTGTGTTCACTTTGGCTGCGCCTGCCCAGGCAGGGAGCATGCCAGCATGCCACTCAACGCCTTTGCCGTGACAGGTGGTTGGATGATCAACACCACATCACCAGTTCGCTTTTGCCGGGTGAAGTCATGGCCTCCATCTGTTGTAGCCACGAGCTCATCCACCATGACGCTTGCCGGGTCGCTCTCGGGAAGAAGGACGGCAGTGGTCTCGTGACATATCCCGATGCCTCGGGAAATATTACCAGTCTGGTGTCCAAGGAAAACTGTCTCGATTGTGTTGCGTCGTCGAAAACTCCGAGGTCATCCTAGCACCGGTCGTCGACACAGAGTTGTGTGAAGCATGCTGAAGTTCTCATCGAATGGTCTGTTACCTCACAAGTCCGAAGAGAAAGGGGAGACGGCTTCACTTATAAGCTGCTCTTATCTTTGGTGCTGATTCTCCCAAGACGAAGGCTGAGCCAAACACTTGCTCGAATAGGGCAGCTGATATTTTGCACCATTTTTTCAGCAAATTAGCAATGCGATGCCGCCAGAGATCGGCTCCCGTGCGCAATCGTCTCCCTGTCGGTATCGGTGCTATCTCTCTATCTTGGCTCTATCTTGCCCTCGGACCTGCCCTATCGGCCGGTGAACGCACACCACGAAGTAAGGAGAGGCACCAAGAAATCACTGATTCGAGCGTTGTGGGATCTTGCGTTGCTATCGTCCCATGTATCTGGAACGCCTGCAGCGAGCTGTCGCTGCCTCTGCTTATCTATGCCATGCCGTCTGTGGCAGCTGCTCTCGTGACACCCTGGTCGTTTGTCAACCATTTCCTGCAAGGAGGGTTCAGCCATAACGCCCGTAGCAAATACCTGCCTCGAGAATCTCTGCGCGCTGCTGCGATGCGGATATGCAGGTTGGCCCTTTTCTGCAGGTCACAGTTCTTTATCTTTGCTGCCCGTCGCGTGGGATTCGTGCGTGTGTTTGTTTCAAAAGACGACCTTCTTATCTAGAAGATGGGCGGTCTGGGCGGGAACGAGGGGGTCCTTTATCTACGAT